>JARSSU010013624.1:0-80162 GCA_029619165.1 Eurosta solidaginis
CACAGACTTCCAACGATTGGCCCTGCGATTATTGATGGTCATTGCAAAAGCCAATCGAACCGGAAATTGAAGTCCGCTCTGAATTGGAATGGGAAGATCAGATGGAATAATCGAATTCGTCGTGGGAAAAGGGTGTTCTCTCCTTGAATTTGACTTTGCTATTGATCGTAGCTAGAATCACAATTGTTCATCAGTTTTCTTGAACGGACAACGGCCGGAGTACCGTGGCACAGTTTCGGGATGATTCAGAAGCATTCTCGCAACATTGAGTCTGTATCGATCTATCTGTCTGTTTCGAAATGTAAAATTTCATGCGGCGGAGTTCCTGGCCAACATCAAAGAGTTCAAAAATTATGTTGTTATAGTTTGTCATCTCATCCTCGGCGGGAATGCTGTTCAACGGATTTGTACGAATGAAATTCTCCAGCTATTTGACTTTGAAATAATTCGACGCAAATCAAGCTATCGACGTGCTTTATTCTTCGCATGCAAGTATTGCCCGTTCACTAATCCATCGAGATTTTATAGTGTGCACAATGCCGCGGGAACACTTGGTGATCGAGTTGTCTTCTTTCGACGATGTGAACTCGCACAAATTGCCGGGGAACGATATTAATCCAGTGGAAAAATCAACCGGGAGTTGGCAATTGCAAGCGCCAGCAGTTGTCTGGAGAATTCACAAGAGACGATGGGTCGATTCTGCAACGCAACACCTTATGGTACGTGGTCAATTTCAATTCTTGACATGCACGCCAACAAAATACGACGATTTCAGGCATGGCATTAAGTGATCGGCCAGCAGTAGATTTCGGGAATGACAGGTAGAGCGTTGGCACGAAAATCTCCGCAGAGCAATATCATAGCCACCACCAAACTTGTCTCCGAATCACCTCGTAAATACCTTCATTCCGTTCGTGTTCAACTCAAAAGCTCGGTTATGCGACATCCTGTGCATTCATCCCAAATGGTGATTTTGCATTCTCGTACCGATTTTCTTAGTCGTGAATCTTGGTCATTGTGCACGTTGGCTTGTCTCACCGCAAGGTAGATCATCACGGCACAGTTTTAAAGCGAATGTGCAGTTCGACCGCCTTCCAAACATGTGATAGCAATGCCAAAGGAAGCAATTATCCCAAAGCAAGTGTTGAAATCTTCCCGAAGGTGTAAGCCAAGAATCAAAGAAATGACTAATGTTTTTCCTGTCCCAACGGGAGCATCGAAAAAAGTAAATGCGTTCCCGTTCCATCGTCAACAGCCCATTATCAGGGAATCGTACACGTTCTTCTGCTTGCATACAACAGCTGGTACATTTGTTCGGACTCTTTCGGCCAGCTCATTCTCGATCCATAGTCCCTTGCTACCCGTTGCAGTCTCCCCGATTCTTGTAATCGCATCGATAGTATCGAACGATTTGGCGTGGGCTCCCAATGTCGATCACCAGTACTGCCGAATATGAGGATGCAAATGTATTTCGCTCCAGAAGTAACGCTTTCGTTGCGCAGCCGTCATCACCCCTTTGAAGATCGAAATTTAAAGTTTTCATGCGAAATCTGCCGTAAAATGTCGTCAGCCATCTCGCCTTATATTTTTCCCACAATGCGGTCGGCGTTCGATGGATGACATGGCGGATATGATGATCGAAAAACGTACGAATTTGATCGTGGCGATGAAACGTTGCATCGGCGAGAGTGGGGTAATTCGCACACCATCCACAGTACGTCAGGTATCGAGATTGTCAGGGCATTGATGTTAACCGAAAGCAAAGGGGAAGATAGGAAGCAGTCGTCTTGGCGTGGGATGAACTTGCATATTCGTCCGAGAGCATCGGTGGGACGGTAGACATCGCAGTAAAGCAAGCAAACAGACATTACTATCTCCGGCGTTGAAACACTCATTTGATGCAGCGTTGATGTATAATAGTGTCGTCCATTTCCGAATATAGTAAAGTCTTGCGGCGAACGGATCGCTTTCGCATATTGTCGAAAATATATTTGTCAACGTTGTAGTGGTTTTAGTGTTCTGATCTTTGCGCTAGCATTTGAGTCCGTTATAAAAATAGACACGCTGACGTCCTCAATTGTGACTGCAAAATGTACCACAGTCGGGTTGACGTTCATGAATCGGAAAAGAAAACAGCCGCCAAATTGCATCGTTACAATCACGTAACGTCCAAGTTGAAATTTCGTTACCTCGTTCGTTTGCAATTCGGTTCAAACAATGCAAATACCGCCAGTCGCTCCCTTTTTCACATATTTGCCAAACGTATTGATGGATTAATGAATTGCACTACTAAAAATGCAGTCAGTGAGACACCGTTTTCGACAAAGGAACGATCCTTTTACTTTCATCACGATTGATCTGACCTGTTGTCATCTGTAGAACACCGCCCGCATGACGAAAGGATATCCCCCCTCCCCCGTGTCGATATCCAGAGAGATTATGTAAGCCACCGTAACAGCGGCACGGGGAAAGCTATGTGCAATTTCGTCTGTCCATGCACGGCGAGTTGGGTTGTGGCGACTCCGCAAGGCCCATTGAGATCATGTACGAGGTTGATGTATATGGAAGTACAGCTCCGATCAGCTTTCTGAGTATCTGGTATTTCGACCGAAATGATCGATCCTATGAAAATCATTGGATGGATCGTTTCAAGCATCCAAAGCAAAATGTGTGCGTGTGGTAAGCCACGCTTCTGCTATTCAACCGAGTAATCAACAAGTCATTATGCCAAAACAACCGTAAAGCATAAGGGACGTAATCCATGAGTACTTGATCTTTTTGTCGGGAGCACTGTTGCAATGATGTCATGCGCGATCGCTGGATATTTTTCCTGTCTCAGGAATTTGTAATAGGCCATTAGCAGGATTGCAAGTGGGGCGTGATGGAATAAATACCGGGCCCGTCCGAGTAATTCAGCACATTACGTGCATCGCATCCTGAGCGTTCGTTGTTATTATAGCTGTTAGTGTTACCGCAATAGATTTAACAATATTTAAACAATATTTTTCCCTACTAAAAATTATCATATTTAAATTAAATTTAAGAAAAAGGCTTTTCCAAGAACAAGCTTCTATTACTTGTTAATAAAACGAACTAAAAGTAAAAAATAAAATTAAAGAAAAAAAACTTTTTAAAAATAAGCTTTTATTATTTTGGTTAATAAAATTAACTAAAAAGTAAACAATAAATTGACTCTAAAGAAATATAACACTTTATAAGTTCATTGTAAGCTTAAACGATAATTAGGCTTTTTCGTCTGCGACAAAAAAATTCTATATTGTACATAATTATATATTTTTAACATTAAAACTTTACACCTAAATTATTAAATCTTACAGTTTATATCACAGTCCAAATTGTTCTAATAAAAAACGTGTTAAATTTTGATGGTATAATTAAGAACATTTAGGATCTCATTTTCTTGCTATCGCAATGTAACACGCTTTTATTAGAACAATTAGGACTGTGATATAAACTGTAAGCTTTAAAAATTTAGGTGTAAAGTTTTAATGTTAAAAATATATAATTATGTACAATATAGAATTTTTTTGTCGCAGACGAAAAAGCCTAATTATCGTTTAAGCTTACAATGAACTTATAAAGTGTTATATTTCTTTAGAGTCAATTTATTGTTTACTTTTTAGTTAATTTTATTAACCAAAATAATAAAAGCTTATTTTTAAAAAAGTTTTTTTTCTTTAATTTTATTTTTTACTTTTTAGTTCGTTTTATTAACAAGTAATAGAAGCTTGTTCTTAGAAAAGCCTTTTTCTTAAATTTAATTTAAATATGATTTTTTTTTAATTTTTAGTAGGGCAAAATATTGTTTAAATTAGTTACGTAAACTTTACTTAGTTATTTGTAACGTTTCTCATTCTATCCATTTCTTTTAATGCATCAACATTACAGGGTTTCTTCGAAGTCAACTTTGAACAGTCAAGTTCTTCGATTCGAATACCTGCTAAAGACCTAACTCGGCTTTTGACAGAGAGCACATATAAAATTGTGTCAAACAGTGTTAACTAACTTAAAATCATATTTTATTGTGACTTGGCCTATGTGGCGTTCAGTTTACAACTACTCATTGCAGATCTCTGCTCTGTGTGTTAAATCTGTTTTAAAATAATAGCCGTATTTTTTTTTAAACGTAAACGTCTATACGCTTATAATTTATATGGACTGCTAAGCGCCAAACTTTAAATACACCTCTGAAGTTGCTGCGCATAAAATGTGTACTAATAAATTCCAATACGCATTATACGTAGATGTAACTGAAATATGTGTTTTTGTTTCACCCCCTACACTAATTCTATGTATTCTATGTGTGTCCACAATTCATCGCAACTGATTTAGCTATATGTTATACACAGGCATACAACAGAGGGTCGTGTCTCCGCTTTTCGGTACACGCTGTAGCTGTAGCTAGTTGTTTAACCACTGCTGCTAGATGGGTCTCCTAAGCATTATGTAAGCGAGGATAGGCGTTTTTTTTCACGCGCAAACGTAAACCTATACGCGTGTATAAAAAAACACGGCTAATATTCCAACTTTCGCTTAGCTAAAATTCCATCGCCAAAAATCTGTAAAACAAAATCAAGTGCGCAGAAAAGTATGCAACACTTGCCGATAAGAGCCTAACCGCGTTAGCGTTCGTTGTATCACAGAATTTTTACACTTTGAAAATGACGACTGTTGTTTGCAAGGTTGTATTCCTTTGAGTGTTCGTTTTCACCATCTGGATTAACAAAGTCATGAGCCTGGGCATTCGCGCAATTTTAGTGATGTAAATTGCATGGCGCCAGCGCCAATGCGGTGCCAGCTCAATGGTAGCTCATTGACGAAATGACTCCAACCGAATTTTTGACGCTACTTAGTAGTGAGTGCGTAGTACATTTTACTTGCGCTATTGAGTGAAACGACTTTTGTGTGTCAGGCACGAGTTTGGTGTTATTGGCGCTACTGGCAATGATGACACTGAGCTGTTGACGGTAGCGCTGGTAGTTCAGATTTTGAATCAGAGAAAGAATTGATGACCCGTGTAAATTATTATGGCTTTGGCCGTGTAAATTATTATGGTGTATTTGTATATTTTAGATTTAATGCACAATTAATATGTGTGTGTTTGAGCGGCCAAATAATAACAGTAGTATTGCTAAAGTGCTGCTTAGTTGATGGAATGTCGCTAATTTCCTAGCGATGATCAGCAGATTGTCAATATTCCGTTCAACGGACGCGCGAAATTGCCACATCTGCTCAAATTTTCCAAGATTTTCCATTCTTGATTTAACTTAAGCTGTTATGCCAATATTTTTCAGCCAGCTTTTTTCAAATAGGTAATTTTTCCAAAAGCAAAATAAATTACAGAAAAGATTACAGAGTTAAACAGCCTTAAAAATTCAGCTATGTTGGTTATACACAGAAATACAACAGAGGGTTGTGTCTCCGCTTTTCGCAAGCGTTGAGATTCACCACGCGTGACACGCGTGATTCACCACGTCCAAATATCACAATCCACGGATAGGTACCGGCGGGCGGCGGGTTTGTATGGGACTTAGGCTGTTATGCCAAAGTAAATACAAATCTTTACCGATAACTGTGTTATCGATTAATTTATCGAATTCTAACAAAGTAATATTGCATTGTCATCGGAGTTATACATGTGTGCAAAATTTCAGCTCAATCGGACACCGGGAAGTGTATCAAATTTAACTTGCAAGATTCCATTACAGACAACAAAAGTGAAACTAAATAAAAGCTTATAATATAAAAAGCGCAGAGACGGATGCCACGGACAGACCGTTAAACATTCAAAAATTTTAAATTCAAAAAAAAGAAACTTCAAAAAACTAAACGAAAAAAAAATTACCGAACCGGAAACGACCGGTTACCAAACTCTGAAAATCAAAAGGAACAAAAAAAAGCTGAAAAGTAAAGAAAAGGGAAAAGGGCCGAATATATAGAGGGGCGCCGCGGGTGTTGTTGCGACAACCGGTGCATTAACCCACCCTCAAACCATGGCCACCGACGCACCTATTTTTCGGTGGCCCCTTACCTGTTTTACCTGTGGGCCTTCTACATAAATAAGGAAGTCAGCATTCCCATATATATATATATATATATATTTAGAGAGAAAAAAAATTTGGTTGTACTCTATTTTTATTTTATTTTATTTTTGTTTTCTTATTTTAATTTATCTCACTTTATTTTGTTTTATCTTATTTTGGTTTAGTTTATTTTACTCTATTTTAGCTTAATGCGTTTTGAACCTTTAGTTAAATTTTATTGTATTTTGTTGTATCTTATTTGTATTACGACTGTTTAGAATCTGTATTATCTTAATAATTTTTCTTCTTTTTATTTTATTACAGTTGATTTTCATATAATTTAATCTGTATATAGGTGGTTATTGTATATTCAGTTTAACTTTATTGTATTGTATTTTTATTTACTGTTATTTAGTTTAGTAGTAATTTTAATTCGATATATTTTCCTCTCTCTCCCTTTATTGCCTTCAATCTAAGTAAAGCTTTAATTCAAGTTTTCTGTTGTATAACTGAAATAAGTTTCATCCATGTTTGGATATGAATGTTTCGAAATATTTCATGTCGAGAACGAGCAATTATAATAAATATATAATTATTCGTTTGATTTATTTGGTGCTACAATGTTATAAATTGATTATGGGTCTCTCTTTTTTTTTATTAACACAGGTGCGTTCATTCAGATTGAGACTATATGTAGTTGTGGGACAACTTATGTACCTATAATAATCCTACAACATTAATGTCTTGGCATATCTATACTAAACATGTTATTATTACCAAGGCCTATTCAAGAGTTTGTTGGATATATTTCATAATGTCTTGTATAATATTTTGTGGGCTTAAGCAAAGTTGTTAATATTTGCCATAGATTTAGTTACTATTAATTAAGTAGAAATTTGAGTTTCATAATTGAATGGCTAGCATAAAAAAAACAGGTTTATGTTAAAAGTGAATAAAACCGAACCATGTAACCTGACACCGATAAGAATTCACTTTATATCGGTGCTTATTAATTCGTTTTGTCTTAAGCTTACAAAATATTACCAATTACGTAACAATTTGTAGGCCCGAAGTAGCGCAGAACAATCACTTTCAAATGGGTGTTAACTTTGTAAATATATAACTATATAGGTAAAGTGTTACACTTATAATACGAAGGAACACTGGCCAACGTCATGATTTCTTTAAAATATATACTTCAGTACAAAAATATTACTTAAACCTATGCTAATAGGTTAATGCAAAACTTGTTCGAATGTATGTAGGTTAAAAAAAAACAAGTAAGGAAGGTTAAGTTCGGGTGTAACCGAACATTACATACTCAGTTGAGAGCTATGGTGACAACATAAGGGAAAATAACCATGTAGGAAAATGAACCGAGGGAAACCCTGGAATGTGTATCAAATGAAAGGCGTTAAAGAGTATTTTATGAGGGAGTGGGCCATAGTTCTATAGGTGGATGCCATTTAGGGATATAGCCATAAAGGTGGATCAGGGTTGACTCTAGAATGCGTTTGTACGATATGGGTTTCAAATGAAAGGTGTTAATGAGTATTTTAAAAGGGAGTAATCCTTAGTTCCATAGGTGGACGCCATTTCGAGATATCGCCACAAAGGTGGACCAGGGGTGACCCTAGAATTTGTTTGTACAATATGGGTATCAAAAAAAAGGTGTTAATGAGTATTTTAAAAGGGAGTAATCCTTAGTTCCATAGGTGGACGCCGTTTCGAGATATCGCCATAAGGTGGACCAGGGGTGACCCTAGAATTTGTTTGTACAATATGGGCATCAAACGAAAGGTGTTAATGAGTATTTTAAAAGGGAGTGGGCTTTAGTTCTATAGGTGGACGCCGTTTCGAAATATCGCCCTAAAGGTGGACCAGGGGTGACTCTAGAATATGTTTGTACGATATGGGTATCAAATTAAAGGTATTAATAAGGGTTTTAAAAGGGAGTGGTGGTTGTTGTATAGGTGGTCGCCTTTTCGAGATATCGCCATAAAGGTGGACCAGGGGTGACTATAGAACGCGTTTGCACGATATGGGTATCAAATGAAAGGTGCTAATGAGTATTTTAAAAGGGAGTAATCCTTAGTTCCATAGGTGGACGCGGTTTCGATATATCGCCATAAAGGTGGACCAGGGGTAACCCTAGAATTTGTTTGTACAATATGGGTATCAAAAGAAAGGTGTTTATGAGTATTTTAAAAGGGAGTAATCCTTAGTTCCATATGTGGACGCCGTTTCGAGATATCGCCATAAAGGTGGAGCAGGGGTGACCCTAGAATTTGTTTGTACAATATGGGTATCAAAAGAAAGGTGTTAATGAGTATTTTAAAAGGGAGTGGGCCTTCGTTCTATAGGTGTTCGCCTTTTCGAGATATCGCCATAAAGGTGGACCAGGGGTGACTTTAGAATATGTTTTTACGATATGGGTATCAAATGAAAGGTGTTAATGAGTATTTTAAAAGGGCGTGGGGCTTAGTTCTATAGGTGGACGCCTTTTCGAGATATCGCCATAAAGGTGGACCAGGGGTGACTCTAGAATGAGTTTGTACGATATGGGTATCAAATTAAAGGTATTAATGAGAGTTTTAAAAGGGAGTGGTGTGAAGGCGTTTTCCAGATATCGACCAAAATGTGGACCAGGGTGACCCAGAACATCATCTGTTGGATACAGCTAATTTATTTATATATGTAATACCTGCCAAGATTTTAAGGGTTTTTTATTTCGCCCTGTAGAACTTTTTCATTTTCTTCTACTTAATATGGTAGGTGTCACAACCATTTTATAAAGTTTTTTCTAAAGTTATATTTCGCGTCAATAAAACAATCCAATTACCTTACCATGTTTCATGCTTTTTTTCGTATTTGGTATAGAATTATGGCATTTTTTCATTTTTCGTAATTTTCGATATCGAAAAAGTGGGCGTGGTCATAGTCGGATTTCGTTCATTTTTCATACCAAGATAAAGTGAGTTCAAGTAAGCACGTGAACTAAGTTCATTAAAGATATGTCGATTTTTGCCCAAGTTATCGTGTTAACGGCCATGCGGAAGGACAGACGGACGCCTGTGTATAAAAACTGGGCGTGGCATCAACCGATTTCGCCCATTTTCACAGAAAACAGTTAATGTCATAAAATCTATGCCCCTACCAAATTTCAAAAGGATTGGTTAATTTTTGTTCGACTTATGGCGTTAAAAGTATCCTAGACAAATTAAATGAAAAAGGGCGGAGCCACGCCCATTTTGAAATTTTCTTTTATTTTTGTATTTTGTTGCACCATATCATTACTGGAGTTGAATGTTGACATAATTTACTTATATACTGTAAAGATATTAAATTTTTTGTTAAAATTTTACTTTAAAAAAAATTTTTTTTTAAAAGTGGGCGTGGTCCTTCTCCGATTTTGCTAATTTTTATTAGGCGTACATATAGTAATAGAAGTAACGTTCCTGCCAAATTTCATCAAGATATCTTCAACGACTGCCAAATTACAGCTTGCAAAACTTTTAAATTACCTTCTTTTAAAAGTGGGCGGTGCCACGCCCATTGTCCAAAATTTTACTAATTTTCTATTCTGCGTCATAAGTTCAACTCATCTACCAAGTTTCGTCGCTTTAGCTGTCTTTTGTAATGAATTATCGCACTTTTTCGGTTTTTCGAAATTTTCGATATCGAAAAAGTGGGCGTGGTTATAGTCCGATATCGTTCATTTTAAATAGCGATCTGAGATGTGTACTCAGGAACCTGCATACCAAATTTCATCAAGATACCTCAAAATTTACTCAAGTTATCGTGTTAACGGACGGACGGACGGACGGACATGGCTCAATCAAATTTTTTTTCGATCCTGATTATTTTGATATATAGAAGTCTATATCTATCTCGATTCCTTTATATATGTACAACCAACCGTTATCCAATCAAACTTAATATACTCTGTGAGCTCTGCTCAACTGAGTATAAAAAAACGCTAATAGAACATTTCATGCGCGCGAAAGGTCTTACAATTTAATTTATGTACACATGCATGTATATATCATTGGTTACCCATGTGTATTTCTAAGTCCGTATATACTTATACATGTATAACTATATTCGATACAAGTATGTATTTATCATCGGTTAAACATGTGTATTTCCCCGAATGTATATACTTTACACATGGATAATTATATTTGATACAAGAATACATGCATGTATGTATTTATCATTACTGGTGTATTTATAAGTACGTATATGCCCATGCACATATATAACTATACCTAGTACAAGTATATAAGCAGGTATGTACTTATTTGCTCTCTAAAGATGTATTTCTAGTATGTACATGATTATACACAAATATGCTTGTGTTTGATGCAGGTATATATGTAGGTATATATTTGTTATTGCTTATGTATTTATAAGTACGTATATGCCCCTACCCATATATAACTATACCTGGTGCAACTATATAAGCACTTATGTACTTATTTTCTCTCTTAAGGTGTGTATTGGAACGGACTCACCCATTAGATGTGGTTCCTGTTGTCGTTGCTAGTAAGTTTTCGTTACCGGTACTGTTGCAGCAGGCCTATGCTTGTCGGCCCTGCTGGTGTTGTTGTAAAATTGATGTTGCAGCAGGCCTATATGAGGCGGCCCTGCTGGTTGTTGTTACTAAAGCTGGTGTTGCAGCAGGCCTATATGAGGCGGCCCTGCTGGTTGTTGTTACTAAAGTTGGTGGTGGTGGTACGTCCGGTGGTTTCGTTGGCGCTCTAGCTGGTGGTAGCGCGTTTGGTTGGCTAGCGCTATCGCTGGTGTTTGCGCGCTGTTTATAGTGGTCGTGCACGGCTTTTGCACGCAAGGTGGGCACGACTGGTGGTGGTTGCTACAGCGTTTGGGTAGGCGCTGTCGATGATATAACGCGCATTGGTGGCACTGGCGAGTGTGGTTGGCGCAGTTGGTGGTGGTTGCGCTATCGATGTTGAAAATTTAGTGGAATCTGCGTTACTTATTGCGCTTGTGAAATTGCAATCATCTTTTTGTGTAACATTTCACTTGCATCGGAGTTTTTAATTTTAGCAACCTGTTTTCCAATTCTCACATTTGGGTTGGTTTTTCATTCTAATTCAGCGTCCAAAAAGTTAATTCTATGCCTGTCAGCGAGAAAAACGACAGCAGCTGCCACAACCAGCGGTTCGGCGATGGAAATGATAAGTTCCACGACAAACACGCCCAAAAAAGAATTTTCTTTTTCCGGAAACAGCGTGTCTCCTTCTTTTTTTTTCTTTCCTCTTATCTGTTTAAAAATGGCTTCACAGCGGCGGTGGCGACTTCTAGTGTTCATTTCGTTGAAAATTGCCATGGCACCTTTCGTCTATGAGAAGCCACTTCCAGGAACCTCCGATTCCAAGCAACGTGGGGCACGACTCACCCCTAAGATAAGAGTCTCAAAGTTCTACCGCGAAGCTAGCCGGACAACAAGGTCCATAAAAAAAAAGTTAAGTCAATTTGTGAATTAATTTTGTTTCTTAGTTAAAAAGGCTTTGCGGCAATTAGACAATTGTTATGGAGAACTCGTCAAAACTCCGTATGGTTCTACTGATTACCGCCCCACAGAAGGCAAAAAAATATGGGTGTAGACATTTTGATAAGTAGAACCCGTCCAAACTCCGTATGGTATTTTCTAGTGGTTATCGCTCCCACAGAAAGGCAAAAAAGAAATTATGGGTGTAGACATTTTTATAAGGAGAACTCGTCAAAACTCCGTAAGGCTAGTCCAACCCAAGCGTGGACTGCCAGGCTGTTCACGGTTCTCGGTGAGCACGCGTGTGAACACCCTATGATATCATTGCTCGGGGAGAATACTGGGCGAGATGTCCCCGACCGCCAAAACGCCCAGACAGGGTAAAAAAAATCAAATTTTTAAGTTAAAAAAAAATCAATATATAAATTTGGAAAAAAAATTGCCATCACTCCCAGAATGAGTGTTTCTGGTGGGCATTCGCCCGAACGATTGGTCATGCGACATTATAATCAGAAGAAAAAAAATTAGTTAAATCGTAGTTTTGGTATCTCAAAACTTCTGCTTAAAACAAAACGTGAAGCGTTAGGGGTTAAGAAAAAAAAGGTCGGAAATCACCCCCTTCACCCTATATTCTAGACGATGGCTTGAGAAAAAAAAACGTATAAATATAGCTAGGAAAATAATTGCGCGAGGGAATTAAAAAAATTCGCGAGAATAAATACTAAAATTATTGGTTCGATAATCGTATCACCAAAAAAAAAGATTCGAAAACTGGGAAAAAAAGCGATTAGACAAATATATACTGCAGGTGGTGATGGGAATGCTGACATACCAACATTAGATGGCACAGGAAAACGATTTTGTTACATATGAAAAAAAATTTTGTTACAAAAAAAAAGATAATCCCTCAAACTGACCCCTAGAGCTCCCAACCGCAACGCAAAAGGCGGTCTTAGGGACCTGCCTCTGGGACCTTGCTGTCCTGCGCCATAACAAAAAAAGTTCCTATCATTCCTATTCAAATCAACTGACGAAAAAAGCGCAGAGACGAATCAAAACGCTTGAAATTCAAATTAAAACGACATCCGGTCGAACCGGATGCCACGGACAGGCCGTTAAACACTCAAAAATTTAAAATTCAAAAAAACTAAACGCAAAAAAAATTACCGAACCGGAAACGACCGGTTACCAAACTCTAAAAATCAAAAGAACAAAAAAAAGCTGAAAAGTAAAGAAAATGGGAAAAGGGCGACGCCCGGTACACTAACCCACCCTCAAAACTATGGCCACCGACGCACCTATTTTTCGGTGGCCCCTTACCTGTTTTACCTGTGGGCCTTCTACATAAATAAGGAAGTCAGCATTCCCATTTAGTTTACACGTTTATTCAAGATTCATTATGAAAACTTAGTCGTCATTAACATTATTAATATACTAAGACTTATTAGAATTATCCTAAGGAAAACCCTAAGGCAAAAAAAAACTCAAGTTGGATGTATTAACAAATGTAGGGGGTATATATATTTATATTTAGAGAGAAAAAAAAATGTGGTTGTATTCTATTTTTATTTTATATTATTTTTGTTTTCTTATTTTAATTTATCTCACTTTATTTTGTTTTATCTTATTTTGGTTTAGTTTATTTTACTCTATTTTAGCTTTATGCGTTTTGAACCTTTAGTTAAATTTTATTGTATTTTGTTGTATCTTATTTGTATTACCACTGTTTACAATCTGTATTATCTTACTATTTTTTTTTCTTTTTATTTTTTTTTATTTTATTACAGTTGATTTTCGTATAATTTAATCTGTATATAGGTGGTTATTGTATATTCAGTTTAACTTTATTGTATTGTATTTTTATTTACTGTTATTTAGTTTAGTAGTAATTTTAATTCCATATATTTTCCTCTCCCTCCCTTTACTGCCTTCAATCTAGGTAAAGCTTTAATTCTAGTTTTGTGTTATATAACTGAAATAAGTTTCATCCATGTTTGGATATGAATGCTTCGAAATATTTCATGTCGAGAACGAGCAATTATAATAAATATATAATGATTCGTTTGATTTATATATTGCTACAATTATAACTATATAGGTAAAGTGTTGCACTTATAATACGAAGGAACACTGGCCAACGTCATGATTTCTTCAAAATATATACAACTTCAGTACAAAAATATTACCTACACCTCTGCTAATAGGTTAATGCAAAACTTGTTCGAATGTAGGTTCAAAAAAAAACCCTAATAGAATATTTCATGCGCGCGAAAGGTCTTAAAATTTAATTTATGTACACATGCATGTATATATCATTGGTTACCCATGTGTATTTCTAAGTCCGTATATACTTATACATGTGTAACTATATTCGATACAAGTATGTGTTTATCATCGGTTAAACATGTGTATTTCCCCGAATGTATATACTTTACACATGGATAATTATATTTGATACAAGTATACATGCATGTATGTATTTATCAATCCTGGTGCATTTATAAGTACGTGTATGCCCATGCACATATATAACTATACCTAGTACAAGTATATAAGCAGGTATGTACTTATTTGCTCTCTAAAGATGTATTTCTAGTATGTACATGATTATACACAAATATACTTGTGTTTGATGCAGGTATATATGTAGGTATGTATTTGTTATTGCTTATGTATTTATA
This sequence comes from Eurosta solidaginis, assembly GCA_029619165.1. Taxonomy (NCBI): domain Eukaryota; kingdom Metazoa; phylum Arthropoda; class Insecta; order Diptera; family Tephritidae; genus Eurosta; species Eurosta solidaginis. The sequence goes on from JARSSU010013624.1 coordinate 14,241, forward strand.
AGTACGTATATGCTCCTACCCATATATAACTATACCTAGTGAAAATATATAAGCACTTATGTACTTATTTTCTCTCTAAAGGTGTGTATTGGAACGGACTCACCCATTAGATGTGGTTCCTGTTGTCGTTGCTAGTAAGTTGTCGTTACCGGTACTGTTGCAGCAGGCCTATGCTTGTCAGCCCTGCTGGTGTTGTTATAAAGTTGATGTTGCAGCAGGCCTATATGAGGCGGCCCTGCTGGTTGTTGTTACTAAAGCTGGTGTTGCAGCGGGCCTATATGAGGCGGCCCTGCAGGTTGTTGTTACTAAAGTTGGTGGTGGTGGTACGTCCGGTGGTTTCGTTGGCGCTCTAGCTGGTGGTAGCGCGTTTGGTTGGCTAGCGCTATCGCTGGTGTTTGCGTGCTGTTAGTAGTGGTCGTGCACGGCTTTTGCACGCAAGGTGGGCACGCTGGTGATGGTTGCTACAGCGTTTGGGTAGGCGCTGTCGATGATATAACGCGAATTGGTGGCACTGGAGAGTGTGGTTGGAGCAGTTGGTGGTGGTTGCGCTAGCGATGTTGAAAATGTAGTGGAATCTGGGTTGCTTATTGCGCTTGTGAAATTGCAATCATCTTTTTGTGTAACATTTCACTTGCATCGGAGTTTTTCATTTTAGCAACCTGTTTTCAAATTCCCAGAGTTGGGTTGGTTTTTCATTCTAATTCAGCGTCCAAAAAGTTAATTCTATGCCTGTCAGCGAAAAAAACTACAGCAGCTGTCACAACCAGCGGTTCGGCGATGGAAATGATAAGTTCCACAGAGGGACAAACACACCCTCTGCTAGTGGCTCAATTTTAATTTATGAGGTGGGTTTTGTCTAAGGCTGGAGTAACGCTCAGTCTATCCAGAGTCAAGTAAAGGTCCCACAAACCCCTACTGAATAAATACACGATATTTATGTGTTACGAACACATGCAAACACGGCTGGAGATATTAGGCGGGCAGCAGCTTTCCGTCGCAAGGTAGCGAGGGGCGGAGCGGCGGCTAACGGTCGTTGAAGTAGAGGAGGTTCGGTAGGGCGGTTGAACAGTCGGCTAACGGGCGGACTAGTACGGCGGTACGGAAGCAACGGCTTGACGGCGGTTGGATGGCAGGCGGCCAACGGTCGTCGTAGCAGTGGCCGGAAGGATGCAGCGGCTTAACGGCGGTAGGATGGCAAGCGGCCAACGGTCGTCGTAGCGGCGGCGGGATGGATGCAGCGGCTTAACGGCGGTAGGCTGGCGAACGGCCAACGGTCGTCGTAGCAGCGCCCGGAAGGATGCAGCGGCTTAACGGCGGTAGGATGGCAAGCGGCCAACGGTCGTCGTAGGGCGGCGTGACGGATGCAGCAGCTTAACGGCGGTAGGATGGCGAACGGCCAACGGTCGTCGTAGCAGCGGCGGGACGGATGCAGCGGCTTAACGGCGGTATGGTAGCGAACGACCAACGGTCGTCGTAGCAGCGGCGGGACGGATGCAGGGCTTAACGGCGGTAGGATGGCAGACGGCCAACGGTCGTCGTAGGGCGGCGTGACGGATGCAACGGCGGTGGGCTACGGAGCGCGTACCAGGGCCGGGGTGAGAGGGGAGATAGGCTGGCGACGGGGTTTGCCTGGACAGCGGCTTCGTGTTCCGGGCGAGATATGAGCGGCGTACCAGCGGGCTTGTGTTGGTCGGTCGGCTTCGTCAGGATCGCGCTGATCGAACGTCTTCGGCAGGCTCGGTAATCGGCGGGGTCAATCACCTGCGGGAGAAACTGTGAGGACTCGTTAGTGCTGGTTTCACCGCTGGACACCCCCGCCTCCCTACTTGCACACTAGTAGAAGGTGCGTAAGGGGGGCGGAGTTGTACCAGCCGGGGCACCGTGGGTCGACCCGTGGGTGGAGGGGAAGTGTACCTTAACGGCACAGCGGTAGCCCCTGTGCGCACGCATCGGCTCACGGCTGAAACCAGAGCTATGGAGAGGGGTCGTGCGGTCGTTCGGGCAGCGGGTCATTCCTTACCGGACCAGGGCTACGGAGGGAAAAGCAGCCCGAAGACACCACTCTCGTCGTCCTGGTGAAGCAAGGGGTGACTCGCGCCACGGCCGCACCCTCTTCTCCCTGGCTAACTAGTGGGAGTGGTCCCACCGCTCCGGCCAGCCTATTAAACCAGAGCTGTTGGGAGGGGTGCTTTGGGTCATTGAGGCAGCGGGCCGCTCAACACCAGGGTGGGCGGCGGAGGGAAAAGTAGTCCGAAGACACCGCTCTCGTCGTCCAGCCCTGGTGGAGGGTGACCCGCCCCATGATGGCGCCCTTGCCACGCAACCCGAGCTGAGAGGGAAGGGGGTATGTGGTCATTGAGGAAGCGGGCCACTTAAGCACCAAGGTGGGCGACGGAGGGAAAAATAGACCGAAGGCACCGCTCTCGTCGTCCAGCCCTGGTGGAGGGTGGCCCGCGCCATGACGGTGCCCCTGCCACGCAACCCGAGCTGAGGGAAAGGGGGTATGAGGTCATTGAGGCAGCGGGCCGCTCAAGCACCAAGGTGGGCGACGCAGGGAAAAATAGTCCGAAGACACCGCTCTCGTCGTCCAGCCCTGCTGGAGGGTGACCCGCGCCATGACAGCGCCCCTTCCACTCAGCTGGCTAGCCGGAGTGGTTATTTTGTCTTTAACAAGACAACCACTCCCGCTGGCTCACGTGCGAGGACTGATTGCAAAAACGCAAATTTGATGTTTATATGGGTGGTGCCGCAAAATGGTTGAGAAGTCAACGCACCATTATTGTGCTTTTTCATTCGTTTGCTATCAGTGGTTGTTAACTATGCTATACAAGTGGTTTTTGGCTATGCTATAGAAACTGGTTGAGAAGTCAACGCACCATTATTGTGCTTTTCATTGGTTTGCTATTAGTGGTTGTTGACTATGCTATACAAGCATAAGTACAAGTGGTTTATTGTAATGTTACGTTACAGTCCCCCTCCCACTTCGGTTGACGGAAAGCTGCGGTGGGGAAAGATGGATCTCCAGGCATGGCCTAGGTCCTATGCCGGGTGTGCATATGGGCGAAGCACTTTATTAATTATTTTTTTCTTTTTTTTTCTCAAAAATATACAGAGTCATTCCACTTATATCTAACAGAGTTTATGTTTTTAATTTATTTGTATAACGTAAGAATAATTACATTTCCTTGTTCTTAAAACTAACAGAGTATATTTCATACAATTCATTATAATACATAATATTCTTCTTCTTCGTTTCCATCTTCCTCGGGTTGTGATTTCATCATGGCTATCAGGTATTCAGTAAAATGTGGCCCGAAAAAAATTGGTCCCTTTTGTGTTTTTGCTCGGTTGGTTGGCCACTGGTACTGCTCCCTCCGTGTGCACCCGCTCTGACGTCTTTTTATTTCGCCGCAGCTTTATGCCTGCTGCAGATGCTTTTGTACCCTCTTTTCTGACCATGTTTATTGCAAGTGCCATTTGTGGAATCTCCTAATCCCATGTGCGGTTGTCCCTCAGGAACGGTGCTAACGCTTTTCCGCCGAACTGCTTCCCATTGTCGGTGAGGAAGGTTTTCGGACAACCAAGTAAGTATATGACCTTTTCTTGTAGCGCTTTTAGCACGCTTGCCGTTTTTGCTTGGCGCGCCGGGATTAACTCCACTCACTTGTAGAATTTGTAGATCATGGCGAGGAGGTAGTTGCTTCTTTGCTTGGAACGTGGTAGTGGTGGCACGAAGTCGGCGGTTACTATTTCCGTGGCTGCGGATATTGCATGGTTGCCAATAATCTCACCGGGCTCTTCTCTGTCGATTTTTATGTGTAAAATATATCTGGTTTTTGTGTCGGTGTGTTGGTGTTTTGTAACGGGCGGTGGAACAGCGCATGACATATCGCGTTCGGCGCTCTTTTTCGGTACTCTTATTCAAGTTGTATTGTTGTATAGCCGGGTAACGGGGGTAGAAGCGTTGCTTCAGCGGTCGGTTATGCTTACGGATGGTCGAATGTTCGAATGTTGGGCTAACGGTTTTGCTCGATGGCTTCTGGTGTTGCGCTGAAAATGTTTCCTGCTCCGAATTTTGGCCATTGTTCGCGTGTTTCCAGCTGGGCATTGTACATAGTGTGTCTAATTCGGCTGATCTTCTGGTCAAGGTGACTTCTAACGGCTGGCCATCTAGCGTGAGGGCGATTCCCCTTTCCGGTTAAAGAGTCCATTCCTAAGATCATCCGTTCTGCCAGGTTCGGGATGACGGATATCTTTGTATTAGTCATTCGTCCGTGGTACGTAATCCTTGCTGGGTAGGAATTCGAACTATAGACACACGTCTGGTCTGCCAATTGGACACTCCGCCTGTTAAGATGTGGTTTGATGTTGTTCCTCTCCAGGTGGTTTCGTATTGACTCATCGACTTATGCGAGGGTGGCGCCGGTGTCCACTAGCGCGCGCACGCCCATGCCCTCGATGGTTATCGGTATGTAGAAACGGTTATCTACTTGCATTTCGGTAGTGGGCTCGCAGCTTGGTGGTTTCATTGGCTTCTCTGGCCGAACAAATAATGCTTGGCGGCTTCCTCTCACATGGTTTGACGGTATCCTGGATGTGTTGTTGTCGGTGGATTTGTTGGTCGACGGGCATAGGCAGTCCCTGGAGAGGATGTTGTCTTGTCCACACCTGGAGCAGAACATTCTCCAGCGGCCCTACATTGGAAGCGGCGGTGTCCACGTTCCTTGCAGCGTCAGAAGCACTCCTTGCTATCGTACTTCTTTTGAAGATGATACAGGCTGTGGATCGCCTCTTGTCCTGTATCGCTTCCTCGTTTTTAGAAGCTCATATTCCTCCGTTATTTCCAGGAGCTCATCGATCGTCTTAACCTCGCTGCGCTTGATGAAGAGGCGGTATTCAACGCGTAGGCCATCGTATATTCGCTCGAGATGATTTCCCTTACACATTGTCGGATGCTGGCGGATCAGCGTTTCCAATGCGAGGACATAGTCCTTGGCTTTTTCTCGGCCTTGTTGCCTGCGTTTTCGGATGGCGTCTTCTAAATGTTGAAGATGACGCTTAGGCAGAAAAAAAATTTCACCTCCCTTCGAAAATCGCTCCAATGGTTGATTTGTTGCTTACGGATGCGGTACCATTGGAGTGCTTTGCCACGCAGCAGTTCCGGCAGCGTTAGGAGGAGCCGGTCGACGGGGGATGCGGTAACATTCGGCGAGCTCCTCTATTCTCTCCAGAAATTCGTGCAGCGACTCCTCTCCCGAAAAATGCAGATCCCACTGGTTGACGGTATTCATTAGCTCACCGGTGCCATTTCGTCTCGTTTCGGTGGTGCGCGTTCTCTTTCATGCGCATGTGGCTGGGGACTATGAATCGGGGTGGTGGGGATTGACTTGGTCGGTGGTTTGAGGGAGATATTTAGTGTCGGTGATGGTAGTTTAACTGGTTTTCCTTCGTCCTCTTCTACCTCCTTCTCCAACTCCTTCAGTGGGTCTTCACTTGATTTCCTTGAACGTTTTGCTTGCACGTACGTGCTCAGTGCGCGTCGTAGATCGGCTACGATTTGGCTTTCCACGGGAATGCTATGCTTCTTACACTCCTTTATCAGCCTCTCCCTTTTCAGTAAGTAGATCAAATTGAGTGAGTCGGTATTCAGCATCGTAACTTCGGGGGCCGATGTGTTTGTTGTTTCTAGCGGTGTGTTCGTTGAACCCGCCCCGGCAGCGTTAGTGGTGGTTGTAGTTGTTTTTCCACGGTTATCTGCGGAGGATGGTCCTTGCTCAGGCGCCATTTATGAGGTGGGTTTTGTCTAAGGCTGGGGTAAAGCTCAGTCAATCCAGAGTCAAGTAAAGGTCCCACAAACCCCTACTGAATAAATACACGATATTTATGTGTTACGAACACACGCACACACGACTGGAGATATTAGGCGGGCAGCAGCTTTCCGTCGCAAGGTGGCGAGGGGGCGAAGCGGCGGCTAACGGTCGTTGGAGTAGAGGAGGTTCGGTAGGGCGGTTGAACGGTCGGGTAAACGGACGGACAGGTACGGCGGTACGGAAGCAGCGGCGGGATAGAAGCAGCGGCTTGACGGCGGTAGGATGGCAGGCGGCCAACGGTCGTCGTAGCGGCGGCGGGGCGGATGCAGCGGCTTAACGGCGGTAGGATGGCAGATGGCCAACGGTCTTCGTAGCAGCGGCGGGGTCAGTCACCTGCGGGAGAAACTGCGAGGACTCGTTAGTGCTGGTTTCACCGCTGGACGCCCCCGCCTCCCTTCTTGCGCACTAGTAGAAGGTGCGTGAGGGGGGGAGTTGTACCAGCCGGGGCACCGTGGGTCGACCCGTGGGCGGAGGGGAAGTGCACCATAACGGCACAGCGGTAGCCCCTGGGCGCACGCATCAGCTCACGGCTGAAACAAGAGCTATGGAGAGGGGTCGTGCGGTCATTCGGGCAGCGGGTCATTCCTTACCGGACCAGGGCGATGGAGGGAAAAGTAGCCCGAAGACACCACTCTCGTCGTCCTGGTGCAGCAAGGGGTGACTCGCGCCACGGCCGCACCCTCTTCTCCCTAGCTAACTAGTGGGAGTGGTCCCACCGCTCCGGCCAGCCTATTAAACCAGAGCTGGGGGGAGGGTGCTTTGAGTCATTGAGGCAGCGGGCCGCTCAACACCAGGGAGGGCGACGGAGGGAAAAGTAGTCCGAAGACACCGCTCTCGTCGTCCAGCCCTGGTGGAGGGTTACCCGCGCCATGACAGCGCCCCTGCCACTCAACTCTATCTGAGGGGGAAGGGGGCATGTGGTCATTGAGGCAGCGGGCCGCTCAAGCACCAGGGTGGGCGACGGAGGGAAAAATAGTCCGAAGACACCGCCTCGTCGTCCAGCCCTGGTGGAGGGTGACCCACGCCATGACAGCGCCCCTGCCACGCAACCCGCGCTCAGGGGAAAGGGGGTATGAGGTCATTGAGGCAGCGGGCCGCTCAAGCACCAAGGTGGGCGACGGAGGGAAAAATAGTCCGAAGACACCGCTCTCGTCGTCCAGCCCTGGTGGAGGGTCACCCGCGCCATGACAGCGCCCCTGCCACGCAATCCGAGCTGACGGGAAAGGGGGTATGAGGTCATTGAGGTAGCGGGCCGCTCAAGCACTAAGGTGGACGACGGAGGGAAAAATAGTCCGAAGACACCGCTTTCGTCGTCCAGTCCTGGTGGCGCCATGACAGCGCCCCTTCCACTCAGCTGGCTAGCCGGAGTGGTTATTTTTTCTTTAACAAGGCAACCACTCCCGCTGGCTCACCTGCGAGGGCTGAATTGCAAAAATTCAAATTCGATGTTTATATGGGTGGTGCCGCAAACTGGTTGAGAAGTCAACGCACCATTATTGTGCTTTTTCATTCGTTTGCTATCAGTGGTTGTTGACTATACTATACAAGTGGTTTTTGGCTATGCTATAGAAACTGGTTGAGAGGTCAACGCGCCATTATTGTGCTTTTTCATTGGTTTGCTATTAGTGGTTGTTGACTATGCTATACAAGCACAATTTCTAGTGGTTTATTGTAACGCTACGTTACAAATTTTTCAGGAAAACGTTTCGTTCTCGTCTCACCACAATTTACCATCGCCCAAAAAAGAATTTTCTTTTTCCGGAAACAGCGTGTTTTCTTCTTTTTTTTCTTTCCTCTTATCTGTTTCAAAATGGCTTCACAGCGGCAGTGGCGACATCTAGTGTTCATTTCGTTGAAAATTGCCATGGCACCTTTTTGTTTGCTATCACTAGCCACTAGGTACGCTCCAAAGGTGACTCTCCCAAATGGACCATAACAACCCGTGACTTCAGTACAGCTATTCGTGAATTTTGAAATAGCCTCGTTCATAGATGTGAACGTTCCTGCTTGCATTATCAGTTTAACTCTTTCGTTAGCCGAGTTTTTACACATGGCATTTACAGCTGATTGTGTGGCATATTTGGTGGCATATTTGGTTGCCACATCAGGTGCAAGACCGTCTGATATGTAAGCACCTTCCAACGATTTTGTTAATTTTTCGATTATGCAGTGTACTGGTTAGCTGTTTTACTGCGCTGTTGGACGTTTAGAAGTTTTGCCGTCAAAACTTCTACAGATTCGCCTTTAATTGCTGAACTCAACTTTTGCCTTATTGCTAGTATTGAATTTTCAGTGCTCAAAAGGTTTCTAGCTGTTCCCTTGAGCTTAGTTTTTATCACGGAGACTGCTATGGTCTCGTGAGTATCCTTAATTTGTTCTAGGATATCTAGTGCGTCTAAGAAGCTATGTAAGTTCTCATGTTTACCATCAACTCAGGTAGAATTGACGAAGCCGTTTTTAAGAATTCTACTGTGGTTTGTGCCATTTTGTCTTTTCTTATTTGGTAGTTTTTCGTCTCTGTTAAAATTTCCTTTTTTTCCTGTTTTTCTTCTTCTTTTTGCTCTACTTTTGGTTCCTCTTCTAAATCGGATGCTGACTCCAGAAGGAATGGGCTATAGTCTATTTCTATTTCCTTCTTGAAACTCGTTGGTACTATGAATTCTATATCATATCTTGCCAGTGAGGACACCAATTTGTCTCTAATGCTGGAAAAAATTTGATATGCTTGGTCTTTTCGATTGCCGTCGAGTTTACCATTTAACTGTTGAATTATTTTTCCTATTTTGTTAAATGCTTCAACTATTATTTTAAGATGCTTTACTACTGTTTCTGCCTTAACTTTTGTATTTTTATTAATACATTTGTAAGATTTTTCTCCTATCGTTTTTTCTTCTATAACTAGTCTAACGATATCTTCCCATTTGCCCATTGGGGATGTCAGTTAAAATTTAGTTAAACCTTATCTAGAACGTCTGCGCGGCTAGCATATTGCTTTTTTAGGAATTTATTACGGGTTGAGTAGAGTTTCAGAAACAAATTGATGCAACTGACTACGCAGATGATTAGAAGTATGATCTTAATAGTATCTAGTGCCTCAGTATGGTCTACTACTTGGACTGAGTTTACAACGTTTGCCGTTGGTTTTTTCTATTTTTGATTCTTGGCCTCCCATCGTAAAAAAAATATGAAGACCAAACAATTTTTTGTGTTTTTTTTTCTTTTATTAAAAATTTTTTTTGTTCTTCCCATCTATATATCTCTTCAGCTGCTGTTGCGTGTGGGTTCCTAACATTCCATATTGTTGGTTCCCCAGGCATCTCAATAAGTTTCCAATGACTTTTCAACCAAATTAGAGTTTTTTCCTCATCTACAATTTTAATTTCATTTTCAAGGTCCTCAAGTGGGCCTTTTACATAACTTTTAATTTTTCTTGATCTTTCCATAATTTTAAATTAATTTTAATTTTAAAATAGTTTTACAAAATTGTATTTTATTTTTATTTTTTTTTGTCAACACCCTAATGTTTACATTGCTGGGTTTGGTTTTTATTTTGATAATTATTTTTCCTTAATTCCTTGATTTCTTTTTTTGGTTTAATTTTTTCTGCCTGATTTGTGCTTAAATTAATTTTTTCATAAATTTTGGCTATTGTTTTTCGAATGGCAAATTGCTTTCCTCCTCTTTTTCTTTTCAATTTTATCGGTTTTGGAACTTTAGGTTCCTCAATTTTTTTGAATCTTAGTTCTCTGTCTATATTCCTCGATTGTTATTGGCTTAGGGCCTTGCTTGGGTATTTCAGGTGTTTTGTTTTCACCTTCTTGGAACTTCTGATTTAGTTTAACTAATCTTTCAAAAATTTGGTCAAATTGGCTTTGAATTTGTATGTCCTCTTCTTGGAACATATCTCAAAATTTAGCAAAAAAAAAGGTTTTTACAGCAGAAATTTGAATTTTTGCTTGTCAATAGGCAGCCGTTAGGTTGCCCGAATATTTTTCGTTCTTAGAAATTATGACTGAAATGTTAAAACTATTTCAAAATTAAGGTAATTATATTTATTATATTTATACTTATTATGCTGCCAGTCTTGTTGCTTATTCCGAATGTGGTTCTTTTGTTCCTTCCAAGGTAATATCAATATTTTACTGGTCATATCCACTGCTCCTGCATCATTTCGATTATAAAGCCCTTAAATTATCATAAAAATTGCTAAATGGCGTCATTTTTGAGTGCTCCAAATTTATTCAAATTTGCTTTCAGTAGATTTCGTTTGATCAGATCCTTTTTGCTTTTCTTCTTCCAGGATAAAATTTAGAGTAAAAAACTCGTTTTATAGCTTCACTCTTTGTTCCTTTTATAAAGCTTAGGCTGTAATCAGCCAATAAAGTCCTTGCCAGCTATGAAATTAGGCTAAAAAATCAGCCAGAAAGGTCATAGGCAGGATCGCCATGTAAAAGGTTTGAAATAAAATAGGCTGCGTTGTGAGTGATCAAAGCTCAATGCTTAATTGCTCTTTTATTCAAATGTTGTCAGCTTATTTATACAAAATTATTCTAACATATTCTTACATATATATTTACATTTAAGCATACATACTTACATACATATTTACCTTAAGCATACATACTTACATAGTTACATACAACTTGATACAAAATATGTACCTACACACCTGTGTTCAGTTGTGACTTCTGTGAGAAATGCAATGTTAGCAAATTTGCTAGAATTCAAATTTGTTTGGTTGTGTGTTGTATAAAGGTCCATCAAAGAAAATGTATACTTTTGCGTTTGTTTCCTTCCTTTGCACATCAAACTTTCTCGAATGCGATAAAATGCACGAAACGTGTGATTTTCACCCTGTCAGTTAGTATCGCGGGCTTACAAAAAGCTCAAAATTTTAGAGCTACTAAACCTTGCAAAAAATAGGCATGTAAAATGTCAAAAATGGAAGCCAAATGTCTTGTCTTACGAGGGTATAAAAGGGCGCTCGACGCAACAGTTAGCCTCTTTTACTTATTTGCATCAAGTACCAAACCAAAAGATAGATAGGATAGATCGACTTGAAATTTTACCATCCACGTGCTGATTAACAGAAAAGGTATGTTGTTTAAATACTATAGGCTCGAATCCTGCAGTTTTCAACCCATTTGCTATAACCAACAGGGAATCTACTCATCTGCGTGCTACCAATCTCGTGCAAGTGGAAAACCACCACACCTAACACCAAGATTTCAGTGCAATTTGCGGAAAACACAAAAAAAATTGGCCGTCTCTCGCCACTTTCATCGCGGCTTGGTGAGGGTGTGGAATAGTTATTCAAGTAGTCTGCTATAAGTGCCATCATTAGTTGAACGGTGTGTCCGTAATTCCGCCGATTATAACCGGAAGAATAGAGCCAAGCTTTGAAAGACTCTCTATCAGCATCCGCACTCGAACTTTAGAGGCAGCAAGGAACACAAGGCACCTTATTGTAGGCATAAAGGCGGACCACACATACCCGGCATGCACAATGGATGGTTGATTGTTTTTTCTTTCATTTTAAACTATGGGATGTGGTGTTCCCACAGCCAATCACGAAAAAACCTGTTGCGTAAAGGAAAACCAGTAATATAGCGGCAACAAAAACCTGGTATTGAAAAAAAAGTGTGACAAAAAATAATGTTATTTTTGTTATCTAATGAAAAGATTAGAACACGAAACATAAGAAAAACAAAATACTGAGAAAACTGCAGAAAACACGTAATAATAAGTTTAACTATTATGCTTAGTAAAAGTGCTACACTGTTTTATGAAAATATTGAGTCTTAATTTGTGTCGCACAACACATATATATACAGTACATCTACAAAGATAAAGTTAATGTGAGATCTTTAAACACACAAGAAAAAAAAAGAAACTTCGTAGGTTGACTATAGCCCAAAAGATATAGTTCTTAAGCGAAAAATTATTTCATGAAATAATAACAACTTGTGGTAACGAAAAATTATAAACATCCGTACAACCCACACAAAAAACCATATATTCAACCAAAACTTTACATCCTAACAATAGCCATAACGTCAGACTTGTTGCATCATCTTGGAAGGCCTTTCAGCGACGGATTGCATAATATATTTAAGTAACTACGAACAAGTGTAAGTACATTCTTCCTCATATGAAATAACAATTTTTTTGGTGGGTTTTGATATCATAGCAATGTCAGAGCAACTTACGCATGCACATATGTACATATGGTAGCCCAGTGCATCAGCTGCTACATAAGTAGATGAGCCAGTACATATAATTATTTGCACAAATGCATGCATGTACATATTTAAGGAACTATTACTATGTGCGAAAGAATCAAAATCTTTGACAAAATTAACAATGAATGAAAATAAGAAAACGGAAAAACCTGTTCTGAGTGCTTAGCAAACTTTGCAAAACTTTCAATCTTTTATCACCATTGCTAAATAAAGGTTTATGGTTGCCTAATAGAAATTTGATTGTTGAGTAAGGTTTTGGATGAATACAGATATATAGAGAGTTTATCAAAAACAATATAGTGTAATATCGCACACAGGGAATTAAATATATACAAATGAGATATTCAACGACATACTAATTTATATAACTAGTACTTCTTGTAAATATAAAATGTTATATTGATCCAAAGTGAACAAGTATCTAAACATATATATTTGATGATAGTCAATTTGTATTTGAATCGTTACCAATAAGTAACCTTACGTATAGGGTATACAAGAACATTAGTATGTAAAGCTATCTTGAAGAAACCAAATTGAATTTTTTTGTTAAGTTATTTCCGAAAATTGAATAAACACGATTTAATGTGAGTTTGTAAAGAATACACCTTGTGTTAAATTTATTAGAGTTTTCCTGGCGGCATACGGTGGCATAGGGAGGTAGGGAAAGTTGCTTTCTGTGGGCATCTTCTTGCATCTTTTTTATTGCGAAGATATTGGTAGGGTAGGGTAGCGAAAGCGAATGTTAATTAACATCTTAGACATCGCTGATCAAGCAATATGACGTATATTAGGGTGTTCTCTTTTTCTTTTTAAAAATTTGTGTCTTTCTAAATTTTGCAATTCTGTTAGTATGCCTTATTACTTTTCATTAGGAATCCTATTAAACAAAATTTATGGCAATGCAGTTGAGGTATGGCAACAACCCACCCCCACGCCGAAAGAGCTAAGGCACCAGAGGATTCCGACTGCCGCGAACCTTCAACTGTCAGTAGGTTTATATCCTTTCCTATTTTTACCCCCTAGGAACCGGCTTACCTACTCTTTCATCCTCACCCCCCTCCTGGTAGGCTGTTACATAAATTTTTGTAGCCCAACGAGGAGCCACTAAGGTTGTTACAGTTGTACAAACACCTGTATTAAATCGTATGAATGGCTATGTCAGCAATAATTATCAAATGCATATTTATGTGTTGAGAAACATTTAGACTATTTTTGTAGCAGGGTAGCATATTAGACTGATTTAAATATTTGGGATTAAATTGTTGACTGTTTACATTACAATTTCTCAAAACCAGATGGAAAAGTTCTTTTAAATGGTCTTAGAAAGGGCGAATTCGGTACGACTATGGCTCAAAACATTGCGTTTGGTTGGGTATTATTCGCAACGCTTCTACTCTGCAACGCCAACCTATTTCCGTCTCGACATTCCTCTGTGAAACTCAACTAATCCAACTTGTTAAACAATTTTGGGAGCTCGAAGAGCTTCAAGCTAGAAAATACTACACACCTGAACGAATTCTATGCGAACAACTATTTGACGATACTACAGTAAAGGCTAACGATGGGCGCTACATCGTTCGTTTGCCAATAAAGAATGAGGTCTCACTTGGAGAATCAAGAGATGCCGCAGTGCGCGCATTACTACGCATGGAGAAAAGGTTTCTGTATAACATTCAACTCAAAAATTACTACAGTAAATTCATGCAAGAATTAATCGATTTGGGACATATGGAGCTGGTCGGTCCACCTGCAACCCACACTTATTATATGCCCCACCATGCAGTCATAAAGGATTCGAGTCCTACAACCAAACTAAGGGTGGTGTTCAACGCTTCGATGAAAACATCATCCGGAAAATCGCTAAATGACGCTTTAGTGGTAGGTCCACAGCTGCAACAAGACTTGTTTTCGATCTTAGTGCGTTTCCGAACGCATCTCTATGGTCTCATCGCTGAAATCGAAAAGATGTATAGGCAAGTCTACGTTGCACCACAGGACGCAGACTACCAACGCATAGTGTGTCGCGAACATTCAACATCGCCAATATTAGAATACCGCCTTCTCCGAGTTACTTACGAAGTAGCTTCCGCATCTCATCTTGCTGTAAAGTCCCTACACCAAGCAGCACCTGATGCCGGCGACACTTACAAAGTCACGGCTGAGGCAATCATGTCAGATTTCCACATGGACGATTTGCTGAGTGGAGCGGACACTTTTCAAAACCTCTCCATTCTGAAAAGGGACGTCACCTTCGTGCTTTTTCAAAGCGGCTTCGAACTTTGCGAGTGGGCAACAAATAGTGAGCAGTTAGAAGAGCAAATACTACATATATCTAAATAAGTGTCGCATCTGTTAGCTGAGTGTAACGCAGTTCGCACTCTGGGGTGCATCTGGCACACAAACAACGACATGCTGTCTATAGCTATTAATCTAAACGAGTTGCCTCAGAAACTTACAAAACGCGCTTTTCTCTTTGACACTAGCAAAATAATCGACTCGCTTGGATTAGTCGCTCTGTGTACGATACGATCCAAAATTTGGCTTCAATCAATTTGGCGTCTGAATGTCGACTGGGATGATTTGGTACCTAACGAAATTGCCAACAATTGGGTTAAACATCGCCCTGAGCTGACGAAGCTCTCGTTGCTTAGCTTAGATCGTTGGTTGGGCACCAGTCCTACTTCAGCTAACGAGTTTCATGTATTCACTGATGCCTCAGAGGCCGCGTACGCAGCGGCTCTTTACTGTCGAACTAAGGATCCAGATCGACAAGCAAAAGTTTTACTAGTCGCAGCAAAAACCCGAGTAGCACCGCTCAAAACTACGGCGTTGCCGAGGCTAGAGTTATGTGCAGCTCATCTTGGCGCAAAATTAGTTCGCCAAGTCCAATCAAGTATCGATTGCAGATCAGAAAAGTTGTTTGCATGAACGGATTCTATGGTTGCATTGGTTTGGCTGCAAGGAACCCCTAATCGCTGGTCTACATCCCTAGCAAATCGTGTAGCCGACATATAAGTGGTATTACCGCCAACTACTTGGAGGCATGTATCATCAGACAGAAATCCTGCTGATTGCGCTTCAAGAGGCCTCGCTGCCTCCCAACTCCTTTCACATTCGCTGCTGGCACGGGCCCACCTGGCTTTCAGAACGCGACGGTGACTGGGTGCACCAATCCTCCCTACATACTACTGAGTTGGAGTTAAAAACCAACCAAAAAAATCCCACATCTTACACAAACCGCTCAGGAATGGGATTTACTGACACGTTACCACTCATACATAAACTGAAGCGGGTAACTGCATATTTAATCCGGTTGCTAACAATTCACGTATCATCACTTCTCGCTCTGACCTCGAAACACGCACTACAGGCAATCTGACTTGCGCCAGACATCGCACAGCCGAATTAGCTTTGGTAAGATACTCTCAATCTAATGCGTTCGAACAGGAATTATACAATTGCAGATTAAATAAGCCAGTACCGGTGCGGAGTAACCTCGTACGTCTCCATCCATTCCTAGATCACGAAGGTGTTTTACGCGGGAGAGGGGTGGGGCGCATTAAAAACTCAAATTGCGCTAATAATGTAAAATACCCTATAATACTACCAAGAAATTCACCACTTGCTAAGGTCATCGCTGCTGAGATACACATAATGACAATGCATTCAGGACCGCAAGCTATGCAAGCCGCCTTACAACGCCGGTTTTGGATACCAGGTATTCGAAATCTCCTAAGAAACATATATCGTCATTGCGTCCGGTGTAAACGACTTAACCGCAAACCGCTCCGGCAGCTTATGTCAGATCTTCCGCCTAGTCGTGTAACATGCGCATGCAGCTTTTTACATAGCGCCGTTGACTTCGCAGGCCCATATAATGTCAAGTTCTCGCAAGGCAGAGGCGCCAAATCCATAAAAGCGTACATTTTCTCATTTGTTTGTATGAGTACGGGTGCAATGCACTTGGAATTAGCAAGAGGTACTTACGCCAGGACATTTCATCATTGGAGAACCACTAAGAGGGTTACCTGACCCTGACACAGAAGTATATAAGGGAGCACTTTTCCAACGGTGGCAAATAATCACATCTATCCGACAACATTTTTGGCGTGATGAGTACTTGTCAATCTGCAGCAATGAACTAAATGGTTTCGACCAACGCAAAACTTACGAAGAAACGACATCGTAATCGTCCACGATAATAACACTCCCCCAACTAAGTGGAAACAGGGGCGTGTACTCGACACCCATTCTGGGAAAGATGATCATGTTCTTGTGGTTAATTTGAGAACATCAGGAGGGGATTTCCTACGACCTATCGCCAAGCTGTCGCTGCTGCCTACAAGTTCTGAGGAGCTGGAATCGAGATTTTTAAAGCAGCGAGATCTGCTTTCCAAGATACAAAATGTTATTCCAGCAAAATGTGCAGAGATCGATGAAACTGAAATAGACAGGACCATCTTTGCTTTGAAGAAAGTATGGCCGAGTGAATTTACTGAAATCTACATGGCACATTCGACTTAGGTTTTCGTGAACAATATCGAAGTCAAACGACTGAAAAAATGACCAAATGTACCCTAGGTGGCAGATCCAATTTAGTGCAAGATGACTGAAATGAGTTACAATCCGTTACTACCGTAAACCTACGACAATGCAAATAGTGTCTGAAATGCTTAATTACATTAACTACTGCCAGAGTTTCCAATTCATAGTAAAGTTTACCCTTCTTTTGCATAAGCACAGCACCATATCCTATCGAACTTGCATCGGTATGCAGTTCAACGGGAAATTTATGATCGAATAAATTAAGAACTGGTGAACTTGTGATTATAGAAATTATTTCATTTCTAATTGCCTCACGAGAAGGTTTCCAATCAAGATGTGTCTTGTTACTACTTGTTAAACTATATAGTGTCGACATTATCTGCGAAAATTTATTCACAAACTGCCGATGAAGCCAATCCAAAAAATTTTCCCGATTGCGAGGGAGGTAAGGCAACCAATGCTTAAATTTTCCTCGGACTTGCTCTAATTTCCCCTTTCCTTACTTCAAAACCTAAATACTCAACCTTCTGTTTCATAAAAGCACATTTTTTGCTATTAAAATAAAATCCGGCCTCGGCAAGCATATTTAAGATTATATCTAACCTACGCAAGCTTTCATCTATATCTTCAGTACCTAAAACAAGAATATCATCCATATAAACTATTACATACGTGTTAGCAAGTTCACCGAGATCTTTCATAATACTACGTTGGAATACCGCGGGAGCATTGCGTAACCCGAATGGCATAACGGGATATTCAAAATGACCTTCAGGCGTTAAAAATGCAGTAATCTCTATGGATTTGGGATGAATTGGTATTTGACGGTATCCACTAGCCATATCTAGCGCTGTAAAATAATGGCATCCATGAAGTCTGTTAATCTGATCCGAAATTAAAGGTAACGGATACTTGTCGGCAACTGTATTATCATTTAGTTCGCGATAATCGACACACATTTGGTCAGATCCATCCTTTTTCTTAACTTCTTAACTAGAAGAATAAAAAATAAAATAAATAAAAAAGGCGCGATAACCTCCGAAGAGAATTTATGAAGAGCTTCTATTCTTCTTCAATTTGCGTCGTGCTCCTTTTAATTGTTCCTTCAAATTCCATCTGCAGCAGAGGAGTTTTCACTGAGAGCTTTTCATGGCAGAAATACATTCTGAGTGCTTGCCAAACACTGCCGAGGGGAGACCCCGCTTAGGAAAATTTTCTTCTAATTGAAAAAACTTGTTTTCAAAATTTTTATGTTGTTTTGCCCGGGGCGTGAACCCAGGGTCTTCGGTGTGGATGGCGTAGCACGCTACTATCACACCCCGGCGGCCGCCGTGAAGAATAGGACTCGAAAATGGCGAACAACTGGGTCGAATTACCTTTGTCTTCAGGAGTTCGTCAATTTTATTTCGTACGATTTTTCGGTTTTCTGGACTTAATCTATAAGGCCTTCTTGAAACTGTTTTGTTTGGTTCTTTCAGCCGTGTTTGCATTGCTTCTACATTGGATGCACTACAAGGAACGCCTTCATTGAGTCTAATATTTTCAACAACTTTTGAACTCAGTAAGGATATCTGTGTCAATGTCTTCAAAACTGAAATCAGTTCGTGTAACCGTACATGCATTTAGTTCGACACCATCTTCCTTACAAAATTGTAATTTTTTCGAAGTCATTTTTACACATTTATTTTGTGCCAAAATTTCGCAGCCTATCATATCATGTTTTAAAAAATTGTAAGGTAAAATATGAAAAATAGTTTCTAATTTAATTTCATCAATCACTACAAGTGTACAAATTCGTAAAACACTATTTACACTCGCTTCACCTATTCCCGACATTGTTACAACACTATGTATTCGTTTACGTCAAAATTTAGAACTTACTGACCCTTTCATTAATGAGCATTCTTCCACTAAATAAAACAAGTATCGCTCACCTGACTGTTGCAAAATACCTGAAGATTCGATCAATATACAAACATCTCCACGCCGACTTGAAGAACTATTCGGTTTGGTATTTGATTCCTTTCCCTTTGAAACTGTTGGGCATCGAGAAGCATAGTGGCCAATTTAACGACAACAAAAGCATGTAACACCTACTGAATACGATGATAAAGACGAAGTTCTACTAGCAGATTTGTTGATTGTTTTATTTTTTTGAGGATTTGACTTATTGTTGAGTCGACACACTTCGGCCTTATGACCATACTTTCCAAAATTATAGCACTTGAAATTATTATAGGCAATTTTGTCGGTTATAATCTTCGCCATCGTAGTCGTTCACAACTGGTAAAAGCTTCCTTTTGACCGACGACATCACTTTCTATTCCCCTGTTAACTAACTTAAATTCAGGTAACCCCATATTTCTATGATGGGAATTTACACCAACCCCAAAAACCGTTTATTTTGTTGTTCAAAATACATCGTCTAATTTTCGTTATTTTTATCAGATTCGCCAATTTTTAAAGCGCTTGTGGGCTCCACTTCTGATGTCGAATTTTCCATAATAATTATATTCCTCTTCTGATATGTAGCGATCCGCCGGTGGTTACACTTTTTATACTCAGTTGAGCAGAGCTCACAGAGTATATTAAGTTTGATTGGATAACGGTTGGTTGTACATATATAAAGGAATCGAGATAGATATAGACTTCAATATATCAAAATAATCAGATCGAAAAAAAATTTGATTGAGCCATGTCCGTCCGTCCGTCCGTCCGTCCGTCCGTTAACACGATAACTTGAGTAAATTTTGAGGTATCTTGATGAAATTTGGTATGTAGATTCCTGAGCACTCATCTCAGATCGCTATTTAAAATGAACGATATCGGACTATAACCACGCCCACTTTTTCGATATCGAAAATTTCGAAAAACCGAAAAAGTGCGATAATTCATTACAAAAGACAGATAAAGCGACGAAACTTGGTAGATGAGTTGAACTTATGACGCAGAATAGAAAATTAGTAAAATTTTGGACAATGGGCGTGGCACCGCCCACTTTTAAAAGAAGGTAATTTAGAAGTTTTGCAAGCTGTAATTTGGCAGTCGTTGAAGATATCATGATGAACTTTGGCAGGAACGTTACTGCTATTACTATATGTGCGCTCAATAAAAATTAGCAAAATCGGAGAAGGACCACACCTACTTTTAAAAAAAAATTTTTCTTAAAGTAAAATTTTAACAAAAAATTTAATATCTTTACAGTATATAAGTAAATTATGTCAACATTCAACTCCAGTAATGATATGGTGCAACAAAATACAAAAATAAAAGAAAATTTCAAAATGGGCGTGGCTTTCATTTAATTTGTCTAGGATACTTTTAACGCCATAATTCGAACAAAAACTAACCAATCCTTTTGAAATTTGTTATGGGCATAGATTTTATAACGTTAACTGTTTTCTGTGAAAATGGGCGAAATCGGTTGATGCCACGCCCAGTTTTTATACACAGTCGTCCGTCTGTCCTTCCGCATGGCCGTTAACACGATAACTTGAGCAAAGATCGGCATATCTTTAATGAACTTAGTTCACGTGCTTACTTGAACTCACTTTATCTTGGTATGAAAAATGAACGAAATCTGACTATGACCACGCCCACTTTTTTGAAACGGCATCCACCTATAGAACTAAGGCCCACTCCCTTTTAAAATACTCATTAACACCATTCGTTTGATGCCCATATTGAACAAACAAATTCTAGGGTCACCCCTGGTCCACCTTTATAGCGATATCTCGAAACGGCGTCCACCTATGGAACTAAGGATTACTCCCTTTTAAAATACTCATTAACACCTTGATTTGATACCCATATCGTACAAACGCATTCTAGAGTCACCCCTGGTCCACCTTTATGGCGATATCTCGAAAAGGCGACCACCTATACAACAACCACCACTCCCTTTTAAATCCCTCATTAATACCTATAATTTGATACCCATATCGTACAAACACATTCTAGAGTCACCCCTGGTCCACCTTTGTGGCGATATCTCGAAACGGCGTCCACCTATGGAACTAAGGATTACTCCCTTTTAAAATACTCATTAACACCTTTCATTTGATACCCATATCGTACAAACGCATTCTAGAGTCAACCCTGATCCACCTTTATGGCTATATCCCTAAATGGCGTCCACCTATAGAACTATGGCCCACTCCCTCATAAAATACTCTTTAATGCCTTTCATTTGATACACATGTCATACAAACATATTCCAGGTTTTCCCTCGGTTCATTTTCCTACATGGTTATTTTCCCTTATGTTGTCACCATAGCTCTCAACTGAGTATGTAATGTTCGGTTACACCCGAACTTAACCTTCCTTACTTGTTATTATTCCTTTTTTTATTATTCAAAGCTTCCTATTCACATTTCCTAGCTCTCTATGATTTTACTGCACATTATTGCAAATGTTTTCCAAAACAAGTGTTTTTCCAACCAAGTGTTTTTCCAAACAAGTGTTTTCCAAACAAGTGTACCACCATTGTTACGCTCATATCGTTAGGGATTCCGACATATAAATATCTCCCTGTCCCTTCTAGAAAACTCTTTTATCTTAAATACCACAACCTAGTAAGGTCAAAATCTTCGTTTAAAGTTTCAGATCTCTTTTCAAGTTCGGACGTTCTTTAGAATTTTGACGACTCCTGGACCACCTATCAAAGTTTTTTTCCTTCATTATCATCGGCTTCCGATGGGTGCTCCAAGCTTCAAAGCTCTAGCTCTACGGGAAGTTACTCAAAAATAAATTGCAAGATTCTCCAATTTTCTATGAAAATTGGCAAAAGAACATCAAACGAAACTAATATGAAGGTAGTAAAACGACACAACTCGAACAATTGGGATTTTGGTGGCAAACTAGTATACATCTAGTATACAACTAATTGGTTTCTCTGCAAGGCGAAGTGAAACATGTTTGTTGGGAATTTGAGCGAATTGCGATTGACTGCTAGTTGTCAGCTGGTTCTAGTTCATCTGTTGACCAGCTGCCTGTTGACCAGCTGGACTATATTTGCTGTGGTGCTGTTCCATAGCACAGCACAAGGGAAGTTGCAGAGGGTGGTCGTTCTATGGAAACTCTTCGTTACAAGCTTTCACCCTTTTTACTTTTAAAACAGACCAATCGTGAAAATTTGTGTTATTTAGCGAACACCATAGTATATATCTGCCATGCAAAGCTTCTCAGTGCAAACTCATCTGCTTGCAAATGCCGTTGGGCGCGCCGTCCTCAGAATTTGCAGGAAAAATTAAAAGGATCACTATGCAAATTGGAGTAGAAGCTTGACCTAAAGTTTCTTCCGAGGTATATTTTTTAGCTTTACCTAATAATAAAGTTACTATATTAAGAAAATAAAATTTTTTCTTATTGCTGTACTTGTTTTACTCAAGTTTTGGATACTTCCACTGAATGTGGGATGGTAATCCAGTCAGTAGTCGATATGTCCAATACATACAAATTTTAATATTCCAACTAAATGTACCTCTTTCTGTTATATAACGAAACAAATTTTAACCAGGGCCCGAGTAAGTGTAGGATTTAACCAGCAATTTTAGATAATAAGCTGGAAAGTTCTCAACGCATTTGTTTTGGCATTCTATGATTGTGATGTTAAAGTTCGAAAAATTGTTTTTTTGTTAGTTTATAACCCGGCTTCCAGTTGCGGAGTAGAAGCGTGATAAACAATATTTCGCACCTAACTTGTCTCAAATGACGAGGTCACTGCTTCATAGGTATATAATTTTTACATGAACAAGTAAGTAATCAAAACCTCATATTAATTTTTAATTTAATTATTTAGACGAATTTCCCATTAATGTTATGACAATGTGAGTTACCTTGTGAATTACCAAACAATACATTATTATTTTTATATTTGTTCTTTCAGAGTAACAGGTGGAGAATTATTTGATCGAATCGTAGAGAAAGGTTCATATACCGAAAAAGACGCATCGGGCCTAATACGTCAGATTTTAGAAGCAGTTGATTATATGCACGAGCAAGGAGTTGTCCACAGAGACCTTAAGGTAAGATCTATTCAGAAGGCATACTATTACGTTCCAGAAATAAAAGATATTTGAAAACATTGTTTCACATAAGAAGTTTATACAAGATACCTTTATTGCCGTCCATAGCAAAAAGTCAATATATTGAGATTAGAGGATATGCTTTAACTAAGGGGCTAAATTTTTATTCCGGGCACCCTAAAAACTTTTCCTTTGATAGCTTAAATATGTACTTTGTTCGATAAAGGATCAAAAGTTAACATATTCCCTATACTTTGTTTTTAAAAAAATTGCTTAGTTTGCAACAAATTGCGAATTTAATTTTCACATCTGTTAGTAGTTTTTACTTCTGAACGGGTAGAGATACTTTAACCATTTTTGCTTTGAATAAATCATACCACTGTATATATTAGGCAAAGGCTTTGATATGTTTGGTGGAGCTACTATTTAAAGTACTTAGCAGCTTTTTCTGCCAAACTTGCGGCAAAATATTCATGGCCGCAACCTTTCCCAAAAATTAAATATTGCTTATTTAAAACAAACATCTTTTTTACAATGATTTAAAATAAAAAAATTTACTAACTTCTTATGCAACGAGATTGACAAAAGATTTCCCAACACCACCTAGAACAATTTCATACATATTCCCGTAAAAAACGTTTTCACTTTAGTTTTTCAGAAGAAGAAGTGAAACATTTCAAGTGAAAACAAATTTTTTACAAAAATACTTATGTATATATGAAATTGTTCTAAGAGCCTGTGCCTAAAATATAGAGCTGTACTATTTATTTAATTCAAAAATGGTTAAAAGATACCCATCGGAAATTATGACCAACACAAGAAATGAAAGTTCCACTTTAAATTCGCAATTTTTCGCAAACTAAACAATGAAGGCTTGTGTCCACGCCTTTCCTGCTTGAAGGATCATATGCAACTCCTCCCTCTTCCACTCCTTTAATGACCGGGAGCCTAGTATAGATATATGGTGCGGCCCGCGCGAAGTTGTTCAAATGCTTCTTTGCATTCCAGGATA
This sequence comes from Eurosta solidaginis, assembly GCA_029619165.1. NCBI lineage: Eukaryota > Metazoa > Arthropoda > Insecta > Diptera > Tephritidae > Eurosta > Eurosta solidaginis. Next base: position 37,939 of record JARSSU010013624.1, read on the forward strand.
CTTTATGATGAAGTACTATGTGAGATTATTGACTCAATCGCCGCCTGTCTATCAATAGTTATGTATATTATTGTCGCGGCTGCAGCTTAAGCACGCTTCCTCCATAATTTCTGCAGCTTTCTTCTCTACAGTTTCTGCCTGAAAGGCGCTGCAGTAATCTGACAGCCTGGATTTAAGTATTTTTTGATAATACAATAAACAGCAGACACGACCTCTTCCGTTAATTTAGAACCAAATAATAGATAACGCGAAAAATATTAAATTCAGCATTTCGGTTTGTGACAAAACTCGTTATTTAACATAACTTTGTCGCAATAGGAAATATAGGTTTCCATTGAAAGTAAAAAATGCTCAAATATTAATCAGCGTTCACAGTGCTTGTCTTACTTTTGAACTTACCTGTTAGTACTCACATTGCTTATAAGTTTGTGAAGGCTAAACACTTTCCCTAAAACGACTGAACCAACCTTAAAGTGTGAACTGTGCGGTGGCAAGCAAGACATATGAATTCAAAAACTCAGTTGGATAGTTGATTCCTTCGTCTTCACTACACTGCTACACTGTCGATCTATTCAAGGAATACAATGATCCACCGATTTCATTTTGAATTTTCCAGTTTAAGTGATCTACATCCATTCTCTTTGCCGCTAAAAACTGCTCTTTCACTCCACCAATCGTAGTTTCTGTAAGAATGAAATCAATCCATTCGAACCGTCAACAGGAACACGATCGTTACTGATAGTTATCAGTTGATTAGGGAACAAATCCGTAGATGGATCGTTTAGTAATGTAACTCTCATATTGGCGTCATCTTAAGTTTCTTAAAATCAAGACTCAGAGCTTCAAACTCTGGCCACTGCTGAATGTGCTAACCCAAATAACATAGATGCATCTAACTCAACCCAAAATGGTAGTGAAATGCGAGAAACGATTGCTCTATTGAAACAAGTTATGCAGCAAATCACAACAATGATGACACTTCTTGTCACCCTCACTACCAAAAACTGTTCACCCTCGACCCCTTAAAGATCATTATCTGGAATGCCAATGGCCTTTCCAAGCATTTACTTGAAGTAAAGGTATTACTCCAGACCCACAATATAGACATACTTCTCATATCTGAGACCCACTTCACTGATAAAAGTTCCCTTGAAGTCCCTAAATATAAGTTTTATTACACAAAACGCCCAGATAACAAAGCCCATGCTGGATCAGGTATCCTAATAAGGAGCAGTATTAAGCATTTTAATACAAACTTGTACCGCACGAATGCTATCCAAGCCACTAATTTTACTGTCGAAGATTCGAATGGCCCAATTGCGCTCTCAGCTATCTATAGCCCACCCAGACACGTTATCACTGAGGAAGAGTATGAACATTTCTTTAAAACTCTTGGAAATCGAGTGTTGTTGTTGTTGTCTTAGTTGGCGGTGATTACAACGCCATACACAACTTCTGGGGCTCTCGCCTTATCACCCCTAAGGGAAGGCAATTATATCAGGCTATTAGCCGTCTCAAACCAACTCCATTCTCTACTGGAACACCCACATATTGGCCCTCAGATAAAAATAAACTACCCGACCTGATCGACTTCTGTGTGGTAAAAGGCATATCTTCTTCAGAAATAACTTACAAATCGTGCTTTGAATTGTCTTCTGACCACTCAACAATATTGGTAACAATTGATAAAAATCTCACATCTACAGCTAATCATTGTAGCCTCTATAATCGGAAGACTAATTGGGAGTACTTCCGATCTATGATCTCGTCTAATATTGACTTAAAACTATCGCTGAAATCCGACGAAGATATGGCTGAAGCAGTCGAACACTTTAACAGGTGTATCCAACAAGCTGCATGGACCTCAACTCCCACCCCCAGCAGGCAAAAAACCGTAGGCGTTACCCACGAAGTAAAAGCCAAGCTTAAAGAAAAGCGCATCGCATGGAAAAAGGTGGCAGCAAACCCGGTATCCCGATGACAAGAAACGGTTGAATGCATTACCTAACGAACTTAAATCCATCCTTAATATGGAGCGCAAACAGAGAAATTCAACAATATCTCAGTAATATTGATGCAACAACTGCAACTGATTACTCCCTTTGGAAAGCGACTAGCAAGCTAAAGAAGTCAATATCTCAAATGCACTTATACGAATGGAGAATAACGAATGTGCAAAAAGTGATGTTGAAAAAGCAAATACTTTTGCACGCCACCTAAAACTAGTATTCACTCCGCATGATATTGAGCCCCCACTAAGAATAACTAAGGAAGTGGAAACTACCTTAAATCATCCATATCAAATGGAGCCACCCATAAAAAATTCTCAATATCGGAGGTAAAAACCGTAATTGCAAAACTCAAGCCAAAAAAAGCTCCGGGTTATGACCTTATCAACGGCACTATTCTAAAAAATTACCCCACGAAGGCATACAATTCCTGACACAATTGTTTAATGCAGTACTAAAAACTCAATTCATACCCCCACAGTGGAAAGTTTCGCAGATAAAAATGATTCTGAAACCCGGAAAGCCAGCTGATATAGCATCTTACAGACCTATTAGTCTGCTGCCTATCGTCTCAAAAGTCATGGAAGTTCTCTTCCTTAAAAGACTCTTGCCCATAATAGAAGAGCGCAAAATCATACCCAATCACCAGTTTGGCTTCAGAAGAGGGCACGGAACAATTGAGCAGGTCCACAGATTCACCGAGCAAATATACGACGCTCTTGGAGAAGAAATAAAATATTTTTTAAGTTAAACGGTTTTATTGAAAACAACACTTACATAAAGTAATAATAATACGAAACGCAAGAAAATAATTAGTTAGGTCCAAGGTACTAGTTATCACACTCCCTCATCAATCTAGGGCGTAGATCAGACAATTAAATAAAAGAGTTGGGCGCGTGAAATTTCTAAAAATGTGAGGCGTAGCATAACCTAAGGTTAAGGTTCAGTTGGTCTTACTTATGACTATCAATAGAAATTTTTTTTCCGCATCCAACGCTTTTATTTAATTGTATGATCAACGCCCTAGATGATTAGGAGTGTGGTGACTAGTACCTAGGACCTACCTAATTATTTTCTAGCTTTTAGTATTATTATTACTTTATGTAAGTATTGTTTTCAATAAATCCGTTTAACTTAAACATTTTTTTGGAATTATTTTATTTTCAAGTTTTTAGTCTTTATTTAATTTCCAATTATTCCTCATTCTATTTAGTTCATTTAGTGACTCATTATTACAAGGAGTCTTTCCTGACAATTTGTTACAATCTAAGTCCTCAACATATAATCCTTCCAAAAATTTTACTCGAAGTAGCGCCATGTGCCCATATGCCCTCCTCGAACTCCAAAATATTTTTATGTCATTTCTACCGGACTGTGTGGCATATTTGTTCCAAATGTTAGCCATATCGGACCAGAAATACGAGCATTTTTAATACCTTTTTTATGAAGTGATTTCTATTTCTGTATGTAAAATGTGTTCCAAATATGAGCCAAATCGGACCAAAAATACGATTTTTTTTAATATCTCAATCCTTGCGCCACCTGGCGAAGATTTTTTTTAAATGTCGCTTTCTATTCATGTATGTAATATGTGTTCCAAATATGAGCCTAATCGGACAACAAATACGATTTTGTTGAATATCTCGTTCCTTGCGCCACCTGGCGGCGATTTTTTTCATGTGTCGCTTTCTATTCATGTATGTAATATGTGTTCCAAATATGAGCCTAATCGGAACACAAATACGATTTTGGAATATCTCGATCCTTGCGCCACCTGGCAGCGATTTTTTTCATGTGTCGCTTTCTATTCATGTATGTAATATGTGTTCCAAATATGAGCCTAATGGGAGCACAAATGCGATTTTTGAAATATTTCGATCCATGCGCCATTTATCGGAGTTCTTTTTTTACATTATTGCAATGTCATCGGGTTCTGAACTATATTCCAAGTTTCAAGCTTGTAGCTTATCGGGAAGTTACTTAAATTTTAATTCCTTTCACAACGGCCGTCCAGCCTGTCAAGTCAAGCTAATTAAAACCGTTTAAAAATACTGCACACCTGCTTTTCTAGATATTTCACAAGCTTTTGATCGCGTATGGCATGACGGACTACTCTATAAAGTGAAATACACCGTCCCTATAAACTACTCATTATTTATACAATCATATCTGAAAGATCGTTATTTCTTCCTTAAACAGGGTGTGGAGCAGACTGCCCTTTATGAGTGCTTAGCAGGCGTCCCGCAAGGCAGTGTAATGGGCCCAATACTCTATCTACTTTACACGTATGACCTCCCAATAGCAGACGGCGTCACTACAGGCACGTTTGCCGGTGGTACTGCTGTGCTGGCCGCTGACCCTAACCCTAGCGTGGCTTCATTCAAGCTCCAAGGAAGTTTAAATTAAATTTCCCGTTGGCTGAAAGAATGAAGGATCAAATGCAATGAACGAAAATCCGTTTCAAGTGACGTTTACTACCAGACGTAACACTTGCCCACCCGTTAAACTCAACGATATTAATATACCACAAAGCGACGAAACAAAATAGCTTGGTATGCACCTCGACAGAAAATTAACCTGAAGGACCCACATATTCAACAAAAGAAAAGCCCTTGGTGTCAAACTAAGCAATCTGTATTGGCTTAAGAACCGAAATTCACAATTATCAGTTGATAACAAAGTCCTGCTTTACACAACCATCATAAAACCCATTTGGACATATGGAATACAACTGTGGGGAACTGCAGCAAACTCAAACCTAGAAATTTTCACAAGATTCCAGTCGAAAACCATTAGAATGATTGTAAACGCACCCTACTATGTGCCTAACGACCAGCTACCCCGAGATCTAAAGGTTTCAACAATAGCTGAAGAAGTCAAAAAGTATGCTATTTCATACAACACGAGGCTTCTAACTCACCTCAACCCATTCATTCTAGCCCTCTCAGTAAGACCAACTAATTTCATGCGCCTGAAAAGAAAGTCAATCACAGATCTTCAGCACTGATGAATTCTTAAAAAAATGGATGCACTACTGAGAGCAATCCATCCATGCCCACCAAGTTTATTAAGTGGTATTAATAAATTCTTAAATAAATGGATGCACTACTGAGAGCAATCCATCCATGCCCATCAAGTTTATTAAGTTTAATTAATTATGAATTACTTTACAAGTAAGGAAGGTTAAGTTCGGGTGTAACCGAACATTACATACTCAGTTGAGAGCTATGGTGACAACATAAGGGAAAATAACCATGTAGGAAAATGAACCGAGGGAAACCCTGGAATGTGTTTGTATGACATGTGTATCAAATGAAAGGCATTAATGAGTATTTTAAAAGGGACGTGGACCTAAGTTCTATAGATGGACGCCTTTTCGAGATATCGCCGTAAAGATGGACCAGGGGTGACTCTAGAATGCGTTTGTACGATATGGGTATCAAATGAAAGGTGTTAATGATCATTTTAAAAGGGAGTGGGTCTTCGTTTTATAGGTGTTCGCCTTTTCGAGATATCGCAATAAAGGTGGACCAGGGGTGACTTTAGAATTTGTTTTTATGATATGGGTATCAAATAAAAGGTGTTAATGATTATTTTAAAAGGGCGTGGGGCTTAGTTCTATAGGTGGACCCCTTTTCGAGATATCGCCATAAAGGTGGACCAGGGGTGCTTTAATTCGTTTGTCAATATGGGTATCAAACGAAAGGAGTTAATGAGTATTTTAAGAGGGAGTGGGCCTTAGTTCTATAGGTGGACGCATTTTCGAGGTATCGCAATAAAGGTGGACCAGGGGTGACTCTAGACTTTGTTTGTAGGATATGGGTATCAAATGAAAGGTGTTAATGAGTATTTTTAAAAGGGAGTGGGCCTTCGTTTTACAGGTGTTCGCCTTTTCGAGATATCGCCATAAAGGTGGACCAGGGGTGACTTTAGAATTTGTTTGTATGATATGGGTATCAAATGAAAGGTGTTAATGATTCTTTTAAAAGGGCGTGGGCTTAGTTCTATAGGTGGACCCCTTTTCGTGATATCGCCATAAAGGTGGACCAGGGGTGACTCTAGAATTCGTTTGTGCAATATGGGTATCAAACGAAAGGAGTTAATGAGTATTTTAAGAGGGAGTGGGCCTTAGTTCTATAGGTGGACGCCTTTTCGAGATATCGCCATAAAGATGGACCAGGTGTGACTCTAGAATGCGTTTGTACGATATGGGTATCAAATGAAAGGTGTTAATGAGTATTTTAAAAGGGAGTAAGCCTTAGTTCCATAGGTGGACGCCGTTTCGAGATATCGCCATAAAGGTGGGCCAGGGGTGACTCTAGAATTCGTTTGTGCAATATGGGTATCAAACGAAAGGGATTAAAGAGTATTTTAAGAGGGAGTGGGCCTTTCTGGACCAGGGGTGACTCTAGACTTTGTTTGTACGATATGGGTATCAAATGAAAGGTGTTAATGAGTATTTTTAAAAGGGAGTGGGCCTTCGTTCTTTAGGTGTTCGCCTTTTCGAAATATCGCCATAAAGGTGGACCAGGGGTGACTCTAGAAATAGTTTGTACGATATGGGTATCAAATTAAAGGTATTAATGAGAGTTTTAAAAGGGAGTGGTGGTAGTTGTATATGTGAAGGCGTTTTCCAGATATCGACCAAAATGTGGACCAGGGTGACCCAGAACATCATCTGTTGGATACCGCTAATTTATTTATATATGTAATACCTGCCAAGATTTTAAGGGTTTTTTATTTCGCCCTGCAGAACTTTTTCATTTTCTTCTACTTAATATGGTAGGTGTCACAACCATTTTATAAAGTTTTTTCTAAAGTTATATTTCGCGTCAATAAAGCAATCCAATTACCTTACCATATTTCATCCCTTCTTTCGTATTTGGTATAGAATTATGGCATTTTTTTCATTTTTCGTAATTTTCGATATCGAAAAAGTGGGCGTGGTCATAGTCGGATTTCGTTCATTTTTCATACCAAGATAAAGTGAGTTCAGATAAGTACGTGAACTGAGTTTAGTAAAGATATATCGATTTTTGCTCAAGTTATCGTGTTAACGGCCATGCGGAAGGACAGACGGACGACTGTGTATAAAAACTGGGCGTGACATCAACCGATTTCGCCCATTTTCACAGAAAACAGTTAACGCCATAAAATCTATGCCCCTACCAAATTTCAAAAGGACTGGTTAATTTTTGTTCGACTTATGGCGTTAAAAGTATCCTAGACAAATTAAATGAAAAAGGGCGGAGCCACGCCCATTTTTAAATTTTCTTTTATTTTTGTATTTTGGTGCACCATATCATTACTGGAGTTGAATCTTGACATAATTTACTTATATACTGTAAAGATATTAATTTTTTTGTTAACATTTTACTTTAAAAAAAATTTTTTTTAAAAGTGGGCGTGGTCCTTCTCCGATTTTGCTAATTTTTATTAAGCGTACATATAGTAATAAGAGTAACGTTCCTGCCAAATTTCATCATGATGTCTTCAACGACTGCCAAATTACAGCTTGCAAAAGTTTTAAATTACCTTCTTTTAAAAGTGGGCGGTGCCACGCCCATTGTCCAAGATTTTAGTAATTTTCTATTTTGCGTCATAAGTTCAACTCATCTACCAAGTTTCGTCGCTTTATCGTTCTTTGGTAATGAATTATCGCACTTTTTCGGTTTTTCGAAATTTTCGATATCGAAAAAGTGGGCGTGGTTATAGTCCGATTGCGTTCATTTTAAATAGCGATCTGAGATGAGTGCTCAGGAACCTACATACCAAATTTCATCAAGATACCTCAAAATTTACTCAAGTTATCGTGTTAACGGGCGGACGGACATGGCTCAATCAAATTTTTTTTCGATCCTGATTATTTTGATATATGGAAGTCTATATCTATCTCGATTCCTTTATATATGTACAACCAACCGTTATCCAATCAAACTTAATATACTCTGTGAGCTCTGCTCAACTGAGTATAAAAAACAAATTTGTTACATGTAGTCTATGTATACAGTTGGCAAAATATATTGGATGCTAACAAAAAAATTGAAACTTTATGCAGTGTTAATTGATCTTTTATGATTTTGCAACAATAATGATTTTATATGAATGTGCAGGTAATTAACATATACATCAAATATTAATTTTTCATTATTCTTAATAGTATAAAAATTATGTGGTTCTAAACTAAATTTTGTGTTCATTTGGCTCAAAATATTTTTTAATTTAAAATGTAACTCCTCGATATTTTTGGTGTTTACATTTAGAGCTTCGCTTCTTAAATAAAAAAATATCCTAAAAATTTTGTTGTTATATCGGCCTACTGATTTGTAAGATCGCGGGTTCGAATCGAGCTCAAGGCCTAACAATAATTATTTTATCATTATTATTGTTATGAAAAAAGTATTAAATTAGAATAGAAGAAATAAAAAAAAATTTCATCTTCATCGGCAACGTTTAGGCGCCGCTGCTATAACCATTCAGCCATCACAGCGTTTTTTTGTTTGTCTTCATTATTCCTACTTCTATTCTGGTTCTTGCCAATTGATATTCACAACACTACGACATCTGTTGCAGAATGAATGTGAAAATTGGACTTGTTTGATGGTGTTGAAGACATGGGACGGAACCTAATTGAATTTTAATACCTCTTATGTTCATACTTACATTCAAATTTATACTTACCTGTAAACCTTTTGAATTATATACATTTTACTTCATACTTACATTCAAATTTATACTTACCTGTAAACCTTTTGAATTATATACCTTTCATATTCATACTTACCTTTAAATTTGGATTTACCTAAAATTTGTAATTGCCCTAAAATGCATATTTACCTTAAAATTGATACTTACCTTTAACCTTACATTAAATTTCCTATAAAAAATGGAACCCCCTTAATCTCATAAATTAAAGTACGGTGAACAAAGCCCGCTTCCTTCGTTTTTACTTACATACATACATACCTATTTACCTACTTAACAAGCGGTTTAGCGGACGACCAAAAAACTGATGGCAGTCAGTTATCGTTGAGCGCGCTTATATTAATATGATGGACGATATGGCTATTTTGAGCTATCAGTGAATATAGATATGGCTATTTTTATAAGCTTTTATTTAGTTTCACTTTTGTTGTCTGTAATGGAATCTTGCAAGTTAAATTTGATACACTTCCCGGTGTCCGATTGTGCTGAAATTTTGCACACATGTATAACTCCGATGACAATGCAATATTACTTTGTTAGAATTCGATAAATTAATCGATAACACAGTTATAGGTAAAGATTTGTATTTACTTTGGCATAACAGCCTAAGTCCCATACAAGCCCGCCGGTACCTATCCGTGGATTGTGATATTTGGACGTGGTGAATCACGCGTGTCACGCGTGGTGAATTTCAACGCTTGCGAAAAGCGGAGACACAACCCTCTGTTGTATTTCTGTGTATAACCAACATATCTGAACTTTTAAGGCTGTTTAACTCTGTAATCTTTTCTGTAATTTATTTTGCTTTTGGAAAAATTACCTATTTGAAAAAAGCTGGCTGAAAAATAATGGCATAACAGCTTAAGTTAAATCAAGAATGGAAAATCTTGGAAAATTTGAGCAGATGTGGCAATTTCGCGCGTCCGTTGAACGAAATATTGACAATCTGCTGATCATCGCTAGGAAATTAGCAGATTCCATCAACTAAGCAGCACTTTAGCAATACTACTGTTATTATTTGGCCGCTCAAACGCATACATATTAATTGTGCATTAAATCTAAAATATACAAATACACCATAATAATTTACACGGCCAAAGCCATAATAATTTACACGGGTCATCAATTCTTTCTCTGATTCAAAATCTGAACTACCAGCGCTACCGTCAACAGCTCAGTGTCATCATTGCCAGTAGCGCCAATAACACCAAACTCGTGCCTGACACACAAAAGTCGTTTCACTCAATAGCGCAAGTAAAATGTACTACGCATTCACTACTAAGTAGCGTCAAAAATTCGCTTGGAGTCATTTCGTCAATGAGCTATCATTGAGCTGGCACCGCATTGGCGCTGGCGCCATGCAATTTACATCACTAAATTTGCGCGAATGCCCCGGCTCATGACTTCAATACTTATATTTACTATGCTTTAAACTTTGAATACACCTCTGAAGTTGCTGCGCATAAAATGTGTACTAATAAATTCCAATCCGCATTATACGCAGATGTAACTGAAATATGTGTTTTTGTTTCACCCCCTATACTTATATTTAAAGCTTTTCTAAGAACAAGCTTCTATTACTTGTTAATAAAACGAACTAAAAAGTAAAAAATAAAATTAAAGAAAAAAAAACTTTTTTAAAAATAAGCTTTTATTATTTTGGTTAATAAAATTCACTAAAAAGTACACAATAAATTGACTCTAAAGAAATATAACACTTTATAAGTTCATTGTAAGCTTAAACGATAATTAGGCTTTTTCGTCTGCGACAAAAAAATTCTATATTGTACATAATTATATATTTTTAACATTAAAACTTTACACCTAAATTATTAAATCTTACAGTTTATATCACAGTCCTAATTGTTCTGAATGTTTAAGTTTGTTTACCGGAGTAGATTGACTGTTATACATTAATTTAATTTAGTATACAGAATATATGAACCAAAATTGGAATAAAAGGACAAAAATATGTACCTTTTATTGTAAACTGATGTAATGTGAAATTCTAATTTTCTGAGATGTTATGGTGTATATTATTAACTGGCTTACGATAATATGTTCAGTCTCGTATTACACTCAATGAGATGAAACTAGCTGAAATAGATGTCTATGCATCTTTGTTTTATAATTTTTGCTATTGAAAATGCTTTGATTTTTAAATGTAAGATGAATCAACCCGAAATAAATATGTATATGTAACGCCATAAAAACATGATTTATTTACTATATTATACTACACCGATGTATTCAGAAATACTCCGTATGAATTTATTCTGTATTTGGCTGCATAATATTTGTATAGTAAAGTGAATCAATTTTTAATGAAAACTACAGAGCAAAATATAGCAAATTCTTCAAACTATTATTAAAATATTCTTTACCAGAAAATTAGCCACCCACTTCAGTGCCCTAGAAATTAGCCGGAGAATTCAACCATATACACCATGAATTGCATTCTCCCAAAAAACTTAAATTTTGAGTTAACCTGTTTACAATAAGACGAGTGATATATGTTTCTATAATTCTTTTATTTTTCCATCAAAAATACAAATTTTATAAAACTGTTAACGGCTACAGCCTAGAAATATTAACTTATGAATAACAAATGCATTAGTTTCATGTCCGAATCAGTTTTAGCAAGCGGAAAATATGCTATTGTTTTTTTTGTTTAGGCCAACGTCCCATCTTATTTCTATACCCTCCTGTGTTTGCGATTCTTTTAAATTTTTATCGTATTCTGTTTCTAGGCGCACAATTGGACCAAAAACTTTCTCGTATTGATAACCATCTTCTTGACGTCTCTAAATCCTGAAATGTTGCATCAATATTTTCCTTCCATAATTCCTCTAATTTGTTTATTTGTGCTGCTGATATTTGTCGTGCACGCCACTGCTCTTGCTCGGTAGGCACCTTAACCAACCACGACAAAAACGAACGATCAGTTATAAGTGGCTTCCATTGTTCTTGATCCCAATTCATATACATTACGTACGCCACACGAGTAACATTTTAGTACTGTTTCTCGAAGTGGACCTTCAGAATGTAGCGAGACTTCCCTATGTTTAGCCCTCCCCGAAAGATTAACAATTTGGGATCCAGATGTGCTTCCACGCCCATTGCAAAACCACTTTTTGCAATTATTGCACATCACTTCGTCGTCGAAATTGTTGTTGCACAAGTTTGCTTTGTTCCGTTCGCCGTTTCAACAATTTCTCTGCACAAAAAGCATACTTTTTTCGCCCTTATTTACCACTATCTCTTGACGAGAAATTTTTTTCGCTGTGCAGTTCTTAATACAACTATCCCCATTTTTCGATAATAGCTGGCAAACTTTTGTAAAAGTATATTTTTTCCAATTTTAGAGAAAATGATTCCTTTTTGTATCCAATAAACTTTTTTACTCAGTCGAAAAATAAAGCACACAGATGAGTAGTGGTGAACGATAATTCAATATCGATGATTGCATCCCCGCTATCACTATTAGTATTAGAATTTCATGCTGAAGGAAAATCGCCAATCGCTATAATCGATATTGGCGATATTCTGCCAGAGGTGATTGTCATTCAAAAGAATCGAATGAAGGAAAATCGCCAATCACTGATGAATCAGTTGAGAGCTATGGAGACAAAATAAGGGAAAATCACCTCGTAGTAAAATGAACCTAGGGTAACCCTGGAATGTGTTTGTATGACATGTGTATCAAATGGAAGGTATTAAAGAGTATTTTAAGAGGGGGTGGGCCATAGTTCTATAGATGGAGTTAGTCTTAACTGTCGGGGATCATCAAATCACCTCAAAGGATTCCTTAAAATACTTAGGAGTGCACATTGACTCTAAGTTAACTTTCAAAGAGCACTTCAGAGCGGTGGGGGAGAAAATTACCAAAGTTAATGGATCACTTATGCGAATAATGCCTAACATTGGTGGTCCAAGCGAAGCTACACGTCAGCTATTGTCCACAGTATCCAGCTCAATAATACTATACGCAGCACCAGTGTGGTATGGATCTAAACAGACCCATCAAAAATATATATTAGCAGCGTACCGACTTGCTTCTTTAAGAATAGCAAGTGCTTATCGGACGGTGTCCGACGACGCGATCTTGGTTCTAACCCGGAAAATCCCAGTGGACTTACTGGGAAGCGAAATGGCCGATCTGTATAACACTAATATCGAGCGACCATCTGAAGAAGACAAGAAATGAGCAAGGACACAAACAATATCTAAGTGGCAAGAACGGTTGAAGGCCTCGAGTAAAGGGCGTTGGACTTTCACACTAGTTTGGAACGTAGCTCAATGGAATGAGCGGAAGCACGGCGAACTGAAATACCATCTAACGCAGATAATGAGTGGACATGGCGGTTTCAAAGAGTATTTATGGAAGCGTAGGATAGAGGAAGATCCTCATTGCCCAATGTGTACCACGGAGTTAGAAAACGCAGAACACGTCATGTTCCACTGCCCCCGTTTCCACGAAGAAAGACTCACCTTGCATGGAGTCTTTGGGGAGGAACCTACCACGAGAAATTTAGTCTCACATATGTGCAACAGGAAAGAGTGCTGGACTGCAGTGAGCAAAATGGCATTTATAGTAATGACACGCCTGATGGATGCTGAGAGGGAGCGCAGAGAAATCCGCATGCGAAGCAGTGGCGATTAAATGGACACTCAGAGCAAATAGCGGGAACCTGGACGCAGGGACAACAGTAGGCTCTTAAAAAATGAGAAATATGGAACGCCACCCTGAAGTAATGCGAAAGTGGTGCCGGGGTGGGCGACGGTTCCAGAACGGGGCTGTTTTTTAGTCTACGGACATACGGTTGCTGCGACGGCAGCAATTATGGTGCATTAGGCATATTTCAGCCTCCCCGCAAAGTTGGACGCCGTTTAGAGATATCGCCATAACGGTGGACCAGGGATGACTCTAGAGTTTGATTGTACGACATGGGTATGAAATGAAAGTGTTAATGAGTATTTTAAAAGGGAGTGTGCCTAAGTTCTATAGGAGGACGCCTTTTCGAGATATCGCCATAAAGGTAGACCAGGGGTGACACTAGAATTTGTTTGTACGATATGGGTATCAAATGAAAGGTGTTAATGAGTATTTTGAAAGGGAGTGGGCCTAAGTTCTATAAGTGGACGCCTTTTCGAGATATCGCCATAAAGGTGGACCAGGAGTGACTCTAAAATTTGTTTGTACGATATGGGTATTAAATGAAAGGTGCTAATGAGTGTTTTAAAAGGGAGTGGGCCTTAGTTCTATGGGTGGACTCCTTTTCGAGATATCGCCATAAACGTGGACCAGAGGTGACTCTAGAATGCGTTTAACAATATGGGTATCAAACGAAAGGTGTTAATGAGTATTTTAAAAGGGAGTGGGCCTTAGTTCTATGGGTGGACGCCTTTTCGAGATATCGCCATAAAGGTGGACCAGGGGTGACTCTAGAATTTGTTTGTACGATATGGGTATCAAATGAATGGTGTTAATGAGTATTTTAAAAGGGAGTGGGCCTTAAATCTATAAGTGGACGCCTTTTCGAGATATCGCCAGTAACGTGGACCAGGGGTGACTCAAGAACGCGTTTGTACAATATGGGTATCAAACGAAAGGTGTTGATGAGTATTTTAAAACGGAGTGAACCTTAGTTCTATGGGTAGACGCCTTTTCGAGATATCGCCATAAAGGTGGACCAGGGCTGACTCTAGAATTTGTTTGTACGATATGGGTATCAAATGAAAGGTGTTAATAAGTATTTTAAAAGGGAGTGGGCCTTAGTTCTATAGGTGGACGCCTTTTCGAGATATCGCCATAAAGTTGGACCAGGGGTGACTCTAATGTGTTTGTACGATATGGGTATCAAATTTAAGGTATTAATGAGGGTTTTAAAAGGGAGTGGTGGTAGTTGTATATGTGAAGGCGTTTTCGAGATATCGACCAAAATGTGGACCAGGGTGACCCAGAACATCATCTGTCGGGTACCGCTAACTTATTTATATATGTAATACCACGAACAGTTATGCTTCCAAGATTCCAAGGGCTTTTGATTTCGCCCTGCAAAACTTTTTCCTTTTCTTCTACTTAATATGGTAGCTGTCACACACATTTTACAAAGTTTTTATCTAAAGTTATATTTTGCGTCAATAGACCAATCCAATTACCATGTTTCATCCCTTTTTTCGTGTTTGGTATATTATTATGGCATTTTTTTAATTTTTAGTAATTTTCGATATCGAAAAATTGGGCGTGGTCATAGTCGGATTTCGGCAATTTTTTCACCAATATAAAGTGAGTTCAGATAAGTATGTGAACTGAGTTTAGTAAAGATATATCGATTTTTGCTCAAGTTATCGTGTTAACGTCCGATCGGAAGGACAGACGGTCGACTGTGTATAAAAACGGCGTGGCTTCAACCGATTTCGCCCTTTTTTCCAGAAAATAGTTATAGTCCTAGAATAAATAAATAAATAAAATTTATCAAGGATTGGTAATGTTTTGTTCGACATATGGCATTAAAAGTATCCTAGACAAATTAAATGAAAAAGGGCGGAGCCACGCCCATTTTGAAAAATTCTTTTATTTTTGTATTTTGTTGCATCATATCATTACTTGAGTTGAATGGAGACATAATTTACTTATATACTGTAAAGATATTAACTTTTCTTTTAAAATTTGACTTTAAAAAAATTTTTTTTTAAGTGGGCGTGGTCGTTCTCCGATTTTGCTAATTTTTATTAAGCATATATATAGTAATAAGAGGAACGTTCCTGCCAATTTTCTTTATGATATCTTCAACGACTGCCAAATTACAGCTTGCAAAACTTCTAAATTACCTTCTTTTAAAAGTGGGCGGTGCCACGCCCATTGTCCAAAGTTTTACTAGTTTTCTATTTTCGTCATAAGTTCAACTCACCTACCAAGTTTCATCGCTTTATCCGTATTTGGTAATGAATTATCGCACTTTTTCGATTTTTCGAAATTTTCGATATCGAAAAAGTGGGCGTGGTTATAGTCCGATATCGTTCATTTTTAATAGAGATCTGAGATGAGTGCTCAGGAACCTACATACCAAATTTCATCAAGATACCTCAAAATTTACTCAAGTTATTGTGTTAACGGACGGACGGACGGACGGACAAGGCTCAATCGAATTTTTGTTCGATACTGATGATTTTGATATATGGAAGTCTATATCTATCTCGATTCCTTTATACCTGTACAACCAACCGTTATCCAATCAAAGTTAATATACTCTGTGAGCTCTGCTCAACTGAGTATAAAAAGGGAAGCAAGTAAAAATATTGAGCAATTAAATTATACTTATTTTATAAGCGAAAGTCCGAAAATAAATGTAACCTTGAATTAAATTAAAAAAGTGCAAGAGTCGGTTATTTAGAAGCGGAAAAGAACTAAAAGAGGCAAGTAGTGAGCCCATACGCAATTAAGTGAAACTGAAACACGATCCTCTCGCCAGCCAAAGTAGAAATATAAATTTAAACAAAAAAAAAGAAGCACTAGAAAAGGCTATAGTTTGCTATAAGAAAAAATTTTTAAAAGAAAAAAGCTGAAAATAAGCGAAAAGTGCCAAAAAACTAAAATGCTGAAGAATATAAAACTGCAAAAAGCGGTGTTGAAAAATCGGAAAAGGAGAAACAAATTTTAAATTAAACAGTTAAGTGCTCCGAAAAACCTGAAAAAGGGCCAAAAAAAACTAAAGTGCTGAATACCTATAAATCTGAAAAAGAAAAGCAAATTTTAAATTGAGAAAGAAAAGCAAAAAGCTGTGCTAAGAAATCTGAAAAAGGAAAGCAAATTTTAAATTGAAAAAGAAAAGCAAAAAGCTGTGTTAAGAAATCTGAAAAAGAAAAGCAAATTTTAAATTAAACAGTAAGGTGCTACGAAAACTCTTAACAAGTGCGGTTTCCGAAAAACTCTGAAATAGGAAAAAAGGGTACTCCAAAACCTGAAAAAGAAAAGAAAATTTTATGAGAAGTGCGGTGCTCGAAAAAAAAATCTGAAAAAAATAAGAAGTAGGGTGCGCTGAAAAAAAACTCTTTAGAAGTGCGGCGCTTGAAAAAATCTGAGAAGAAAGAAGTAGGGTGCGCCGAAAAACCTGAAAATTTATTATAAGTGCTGTTTGGGGGAAAAAAAAGACAACAACCTGAAAAGAGGAGAAAGTAGGGTGCTCAAAAACCTGAAGAATAAAAGAAATTTGTCTTAATCAGTGCAGTGCTCAAAAAAAAACTGAAAAGAAAAGAAAATATAAATAAAATTTGGTGTTCTAAAAGAAAATAGAAGTACAAGTTGGTTTTCTGAAAAATCCTGAAAAGAAAGGAAGAAATTGTTAATTAAATGCGCTCAAAAGACTGAAAAGAAAAGAAAAGATAAGTACAACTTGGTGGTCTGAAAAAAGGGAAGAAACTGTTAAATAAAAGTCCTCGAAAACCTGAGGAAATAATAAATCAAAATTTAGCACAAAAAGGGATCCTTAAACCTGAAAATGAATAAATACAACAAAAAAGAGGTGAAAATATAAGAAATTTTTAATTTAGACCGTGACAACAAAAACTAGGATGCCGAACCTGAAAAATAAAAAATATAGACATTACAAAAAAAAATCTTCCGAACCCGTTACCAGCACCAGCAGCAGATCCAGTTAACAGCACCAGCAGCATTTCCCCATTACCAACACCAGCAAAATCTCGGAACAGCATCGTACGGTAAATAGAAGGTATCCCAGGCAAAAAGTAAGTGCAGAAAAAATTTTCCTACTACACATACACAGATTTATAAAACCTGGCGGACCTCTAAAGCATTTCTCGAGAAACCTTATGTTCTCATATTTGCTATATAAAATATAAACTCAAAAAAAGTCTCTTAATCCCCCAACACAAGCCTCTAATCTGCAAAGATATATAAATCACACGGTTTCAAATAATTACATATATATTTATATTCATATATAAACCATGTATATACCCCCCTTCGCCTTCCCTTGAATGCCCCTGAAAAGAAACGATTAAAAACCCCTTTATTTACCTTAAAAAATTATTAACTCACCCGTACATAGCACATATTCTCCGTTAGTTTTTCACTCATCCTAGCCCAGCAGCAGCCAAAATTTAGCATACTTACATATGTATGCAGGCATTTACCAAAGACTTAAATTCGGATCAATAATATTCGCCTAACGACACTCTTGCCTCATTAGCTTAAAAAAAATATATATATAATTTACTTACATTAGCTTCAAAAAAAAATATATATATAATTTACTTACATATTTTTACTTGTACTCAGAAGCGCTGAGACAAGTGCAAAATTCTTCCTCCGTTAAACTACATAATTTGTATACACATATACCGGTTGGCTGATGAAAGCCGCTACCAAAAAAAAATTTAATAACTTTTTTTCTATTTAATGAATCTGGTAAATTTTTTTTTATTTTGCAGATTGACTTTTACATTTAACAAAAATGGATAACTGGGACACTGAAACAAGAATTTGGATTGTCCGCCGCTATCACGCACTGGAGTCCGTAGTTTTCGGTTCAAAGAGAGTATAGGGGCACGTTTGGCGGCAATCCTCCGAGCAGATGGACCATAATGAGACTTGTAAACAATTTTGCCCAGCATGGGGCAGTCAACAGAAGACCTTACCATCGAAACCCTTCAGTTCGAACGGAGGAAACAATCGCTGCTGTAGCAGCTGCCATACAAAACATCCACGTGTTTCGACAAGAAGTTTATCTGCTCAAATGGGTGTAAGCAGACAGTCATTACAGTCAATTATGCACAAAGATTTGGACTTATTCCCATATAAAATTCAAATGGCCAACAAACTGAACGCTGCAGACTTGCCGATTCGCTTGGAATTTTGCCAGAAGATGCTTCAAATGGTGGAGGAGGATGGAAACATGTTGAACTGTCTTTTCATGTCTGACGAGGCCCATTTCGATTTAAACGGCAACATAAACAAACAAAATTGTCGAATATGGAGTGGTTCCAACCCACAGATACTCCATGAGACGGAATTGCATCCACTTCGTGTCACAGTGTGGAGTGCAGTTTCATAACGCTGCATTATCGGGCCCTACTTCTTCGAAGAAAACGGTCACACCGTTACGGTTACTGGAGACCGTTACTTGAGCATGTTGAGAGAGTTTTTCTATCCAGAATTACGCCGAATGAGAATTTCTTTCAACTCTGTGTGGTTTCAGCAAGATGGTGCAGGTCCTCACATAGCCCGACCTGTTATGACAGAATTGCGACGAAAATTTCCCAATAAGCTGATATCCAGAAACTCCACATTCCGTTGGCCACCCACGTCGCCTGACCTTACTGCGCCTGACTTTTTCTTGTGGGGTTATTGCAAACAGGAAGTCTACAAAGCAAAACCAACAAATTTGAATGAACTAAGGAAATCCATTCGAGAAACAATTGCGGCTATTCCTGTCTCAACTCTCCAAGCAGTAATGAACAACTTTTTGGTAAGATGCCGCATATGCATCAACGAGCAGGCATTTAAAGTCCCATTATGTTTAAAACTAATTAAGCTATATTTAATAAAATTGAATGAGCTTTAACATAAATAAAAGAAAAATGACTTCCATACACTGAAAAAAAAATTATTTGAGTTTCTTAATGTAGCAAAATTCATCAGCCACCCTGTATATTACATATATTATTTGTGCTCTAATGGGAATTGTTAAGCATACACCGCTCTGGTCTTCCTGAGAAAATTATCCCAAATAACTTATATGTCTCTCGTTTAGGCCTCTCACCTGACCCTTATACACCAAAAGTTCTTGGATGATGTGCTATACCAGATCTTCCGAGGCGAACTGCGTGCTATTTACTGCCGAAGCAGCTTTAGCAGGTGCAGGTTGATCTGGGGAAACTTTGTGTGTGGTGTCGGTCAGAGCCTGAAACCTTAACGGCTTGTCCTCACCGGACAGCGACAGGGGTTTCCTCTCCTTTGTCCTCCAACCCTAGGTTCTCTAAATTCAGCCCTTCAGGAGATCCCTGTGTTGAGGAGCTTGTGGTAGGCTCCTGACCGTGTGTGATTAACCCGGCGTGTGCGCCTGGGCTGAGGAGACGCTGGCTGGGGCAATGTGGGGTGTTATTGGTGCATTCTGGGATTTGCTCCCCAGTGTTCTGCGCTTGTGAGTGGTTCGCTCCACACTAGCTGGGGCTTTTTGTTTCCAGGTCTGACCGGGACAAAGCTTAAACCGGTAGTTCACCTTGAAACAGTCTTCTTTTATTTTGTAAATGATGCTCGTCGATAGCTACGTTTACCGTAGCCTCCATCCTCGGCACTGCTGCTGATTATACGCCACAATGCGACATTTAAGAATGTGTTTTGTGCCTTCAGCAGTTTAAGCGCGAATTCCTTGTCATTGCTCCTGGGGAGATACATAGTGGACGGTATGCGTCGGCGGTATATCATCCCTTTCCTCGTAATAAGGGCAGGGCCCTCCAACAACTGTAGAGTTGGTGTGATATTAGTCAGCATTCGGCTGTTGCTCATCCTTGCAGTCTACAAGGAGGTTTGTTAAAAACATCCTGGTCTAAAATATACACCGCATAAAGAAGCTCTAGAGATTGCTTTCCCAACCCTTCGAATACCTCAATCATTATGCTATCTGCAGCCGCGTCCAGCTCTTCCTGGCTCAGGACCTCGCCGAGATTGCCTGGGAAGCACCGCCATTCGTATGCCCTTTCAGGCATCCGAGTAGCCTTGCATTCTTGCGCCTCACTTGCGAGGTTGATGCACAGGTGCTGGCGGCGGCGCATTCGCCCTACTCGAGGTAGACGGATGTGGGGTGCCTCTGTCCACTGGACTGTTAGGGCGTCCTCCGTCTGCTGATTTCTCTCAGGTTAGTCAGCGGGAGCGCTCTCTGTTTGCGTACGCATTTGTTGGTGCCCGACGGTTATGTGACCCGCGGTGATGCGATGCATGATCGCCCTCGCCAAGTTGTCTCGACTCGCACGCCTGATTTCAGGCGGTGTGCGTTGTTCTTGCTCGGCCTCATGTGCTGCATGCTTTGCCTTCTCCGGTGCACTGTCCGGAGTCCTCCCTGCTTTCAGGTACCGAAGATTACCACGTCTTACCTGCTCACTTAGCCGCTTCTTCTAGGGTCGTAAAGCCACCTGCTCTCCCAGTTCTGGGCCAGCTTGCACCATGATGCTGCTCTGTGCCAGAGTCTCGAACGACGATGACCTTGCTCTCTGGCATTTGCGTTCTTATTCGGCGAACGGCTTTCATGTCCCGTGTGTGTGAACCTTCTTCCCTTCCTCTGTCTCGACTCGACCTTGTCGTCCCGTTGGATTGGATCGTCTTCGTCCTCTGGGATACGTCGCGGTCATATTCTTCACCTAGATGTCTTTTGTGGCGCTGAGTCTCTGCTGCTCTGTCGATGCCTCTCTCTTGAGGTGTGAGCGTGCGACTCTCCCGCCGCTCTTTCCGAGTATCCCCCGGGTTCTCCTTTGCCGTTTTTTCGCAATGGCGTGTCTGAGTCGCGTTTTTCTTGTATGGGTGCCATTTTTCTTTTCCGGGCTACTTATCGCTTTTCTTAGCCTCTGCTCGGCTTGGCCCACTGGTGGCTGATACTCCACCAGGTGTGGTTTGGCGCTGCTCTCTCTGGTTCGGTGGTGCTATGCCCACGGTGCTGTTCACTTTTGTTGGCCATCACATTCTTCACGGTGGTGTTGACCCACCGTGTGTGTGTGTTTGTCCTCGCTGACTGCCGTGCTGGTGGTGCTCTGACCCACTACTGGCGCTGGAGGCTGGCTGCCGTGTCCTTCTTAACCTTTTTACCGTCTCGCTCCCGGACGTTTTTTTTTTTTTTTGTTTTTGGTTCATGTCGTCTCTGGCATCTCCTCGAAAAGGGCAAGTCTTCCGCCGTCAGGTTTCAGATGACCCAGGGAGTAAGTTCTCTCGCCCTGTGGTTCTCTTCGGCGTTCTTTGTTGTTACCGCCGCTTAGATACCTCATTTCTTTACTCACTTTGTTTTTGTGTGTTCATGTTTGTATTCATCATCTTTTCGTACGATCACATGCTTGACTTTGGCAAGCGTAGTTAGGATCTATTTTAATATTAAGGGGAACTCGGTTCGTCCACCGTCGGCAGAGCCTGACGCGGTAAGCATAGTTATCCCCAAGGCGGCCCGGTGTCAGGAGGCGCCTTGTTTCCCTGGTAGTTGTGCTTTCTTCTTCTACCAAGGGTGGGATATTGCATATTAATAACAGGGTTCACGGGCGGTTCACTGACAAAGGCCGTTACCGATTCTGTGTGGATTTGGCTAAAGGGCCTGCTTATGCTTGCCTGGATCAAACGGCTGTGTTTGGCAGGTGCCGGATATCGTCATAGTGCGTGCTTAGCGATGTTACCGCTTCCCATGGCAGTGGTTCTATGTACCGGAGCGACTGGGGATTTTCCGGAACCAAGGACTTTCATTTAGTGTAACCCATTTAATTTGTGCGTCCCTCCTACAAATGGTCATCATTTCCAGCAGCTCCTTGAGTGGGGACTAGCTCCATATTCTCTTGCTCCGCGGAAGGTATCGAACCCAACAATCCGGGTACGTCTCCTGACCCCGGTCCGAGAAATGGTTTTGCTGCAAATCTGCCGGAAAAGAATCTTTTTAGGACGGTCATCTCTTGTCAGTGTGTCTTCGTGGTAAGGGAATGGTTGAATCGACCAGACAGGTTGTTCTGGGCTAATCCAAAACCAGACGCCACGTAACTTCTATAAAATATTTTGTGGCTCCTTGCTGTTCACGCCCCTAGGCGGTCCCGTAGTTACGCCTGAGCAGCAGCCGCAATTGTACCGAAAATCCAGAGCCGATAATAAAAATCCTCCAAATCCCTGCTGGCAGTACTTGGGGGAAAAAGACAAAGAAAAACGCTCATTACCACATACAAAGCAATTAGCCAGCCAATGTTCGCGTGAACACGCTCCCAAGTGGATCGTAGCCGTAGACCGTAGCAGCAGACCGTAACAATTATTATATGTACATAGCTTGTCGCCACGTTCTTCACTATTCCGTTATATTCCGGTATGTATCGTTATTCACAGTCGCTCCGTTATTCAATGATATTTAAACTCCGTTATTTCTCATAAAGAAGTTGATTTTTTTGGTTGTTTTGTTAGCATCGCGCCAGTTCTCATCTGTTATACACAAAAGCTCTGTTATTTACAGTAGCTCTATTCAACACACTCAAACTCCGTTATTTCTCATAAAAAAGTAAAATTCAGTTTTTTTTATTATTGGCACCACGCCAGTCACAAAGTCCCTATTCGATAATTCTGTATTTTATATGAATCAGCACATATCATATCGATTATATTTTGTCACTTCATGTTGGGAGGACAGAAGCTATACTTATGACAGGCCCAAGGACGCTCTGCCCATCCCAACCTCACACGTTCACGATTCACGAAGGAATGAAAATCAAGCAGTTATTTACTCGGATGTCCTGGTTTGTGACAATTAAGCAAGAACTGCTTGTTCAGCAGTGCTCTTTAATATTGAGCTCTTTGGCCTCACTATGAAGATGGTGTTTGGGAGTCATAAGGAGACATCCAGTGGCAGTTCTGGGTGCAATATTTTGACAGGTCTGTAGCCTTTTCCAGTGTGTATTTTTAAGACCAGGCGATCAGACTGGTGACGCGTAGCTCATGAGTGGCCGGCCAATTGCTTTGTATGTGGTTAGCAACGTTTCTTTATCTTTTCCTCATGTGCTTCCGGCCAGCGACTTGAGGATTTGTTGCGACTTTGTACTTTAGAAACATTTCGTTGGCATGAGCCTTGAAGGTTAGAGTATTATCGAACGTTACCCCTAAGATCTTTGGGTGACTGACAGTCGGTATTGTGACATCTGTTCCTTCCACGTCGTAAACAGGGTGGCCTTAGATTTTATTGCTGATAATGTCAAGGTGCGCGAGGTGAAGAAACCGGAAAGATCGGGGAGATAGCTATTTATTTTAGAAACAATTGTCTTGGAGTAGCGTGCCGTGGTTGACTGTGTCAAAAGCTTTTGACAAGTCAAGTTCCACGAGCACCGTCCTATGGTGAGGTTTTTGCTGATTTAATCCGTAATTAATCTGAGTGTTAATGGCATTGAGCGCGGTGGTGGTGCTGTGCATTTTACGGAAGCCATGTTGGTGTGTAGCAAGGCGAAGATTTCCCGTGAAATGAGGGAGCCTAAAGGTTTCCAATGTCTTTGCTACTGGCGAAAGAAGTGATATCGGTCAATATGGCTCGCCTTCGTTACCTGGTTAGCCAGGCTTTAGAAGCGGAATTATGCTTGCCATTTTCCATTGTTCGGGAATGACAGAGGATTCCAGCGACATGTTGAATACGTGTGTTAGGTATTTTATTCCCTCATCGCCAAGGTGTTTTAGCATTGGCATGGCTATTCCGTCAGGGCCTATTGACTTGGAGGGCTTGGCCTTGTGGAGCTCGTCGGTTAGCACGACGTCTGGCTTTGTCTACAGAAAAATGCATTAAAAATTGTCGGCAAAAGCTGCTCGCGCATTTCTTCGAATCAGATAAAGTTTTGTCGCCGAAGACTGTAGATACTTTATCGTTGTGTTTAGTTGGATTAGATAAGGATTTGACGGTTGACCGCAATTACCAACACCCGCAGAGAGGTTGCAGTTCCTTACATGCTCCTTCCATTTGGTACGTTTGTGTTCATTTACCAGCCGCATGATATCCAAGTTAAGACTCCTAATATGGTGGTGTCTAGGATTGAGATGTCTCGCCAGGTCACGTTCTCTAGCTAAATTTGTCGCTTCGGTATGATTTCAACTATTCTACTGCCCGGAATGAAGCGTGCAGAAGCTGAAGCGATGACCTTGGGTGTCTTGATGTCAGGCGAGCTGTGGCAATTACATGCAATTCTGGTGGGGGCATCGCCGTTTATCGTGCAGAAAGTCGTACTGTCTATTTGCTCCGCTAGCTGCCTGCCTCTGCTGTCGACTGGCAAGCTGGAATGCCAGAGATCGTGGTGAGCGTTGAAATCGCCAAGAATACGGCGGGTTTTCGCCACAGAGTGGCGTACTGATATCAGGACGATAGCCACAGCAGGTGGCAGGCGGAATATAGATGTTTATTATTTCTAGGTCAAAATCGCCTGACCGGATGGTTATGCCTTGATTGTCTAAGGTATTATCCCTGTGGCTGATGTAAGGTTGAAATAGACCATATTGCACGGATTGATGAGTGATAAAGGCAAGGCCACCACCATTACTCCTTGTGCGATCTTGCCAATGAATGCTGTGGCCATCGCAAGTTCGGAGTGTCCGATCTGGCAGTTAGCTTTGTTTCTTGAATTGCGGCATTACTATTCATGTATTCAACTATCTCTGCGATCTTGGCAGGTAAACCGTTGTCATATCCGCGGTAGGTATGCCAAGGGGTCGTGTAGCGCAACCCTTTCAGGTTGCTACCGCAATATATAGCTTCTCCAAACTCAATTGTCAACCTCACCTATCCATGGCGAATCCTGTTTCATTAACAGCCGAGGCTCTGGCGACCCCGAATTCCTCATGGATGTAGGGAGTGGGAGGACGGCATGGCCAAGAAGGTCGCATGTGGTCATAATAAATCGTTCCCGACATGGTCGGGCTTGGTACCGGACGTACCGGATTTGCATCCAAAGGACCATCAACAACCATAACACTCCCCAAGGTCTTCGGGGAGGGTCCTTATCGCTACAACAACAACCATTTAATAGGTCTTTAACAGTGTAACACAAAGGGTTAGGACCTCCCGCGGGTTAGGAGGCTTAGAATATACCGCGGCAGGTATGCCTGTCGTAAGAGGCGACTAAAATACCAAACTGATTCAAGGGGTTGTGTAGTGCAAACCCTTCAGGCGTTGCCAGTGAAATTTATAGCTTCTCCAACCCAATTGTCAACCTCACCTACCCGCGGCGAATCATGCTTCTTCAGCACCGACACTCTGGCGACCCCAAGTTATGCATGGACCTACGGGGTGGGAGGGCGGTAAGGCCTAGAACGTTCCATATGTCATACTAAATAGTTCCCGAGATAGTCGGGCTAGTACCTTAGTGGTGCTTGTGACCGGAACGTACCGGATATATATCCGGCAAAGGACTATCAACATTGCTAACCCTCCCCAAAACCTTCGAAGAGTGTCCTTATCGCTACAGCAACAATGCAGGGTTAGAGTATTGGTAGCGAGATGTGAAAGTCATCATAAAAGTAGAACAGCCATCGTGTGAAAAAGTGCTATGGGATGCGAAGAAATGCCAGTATCGCCAGTAGCCAAGAGGCTGCCTGGTCGATAGGCATCGGTGAAATTCAAGAACGTAACATCTAAGCACAGAATAATCAAACAAGGGGTACCACGAATGGTCGTGGAAGACGAGAGAAAAAAATTAAAAAAAAACCCTTCAGTAATACCACAACGAAAATTTGACGGGCCTGATAATCGGTCTGAATTTTAAAGTAGTAGGAAGCGAACATTTTTGGAACTATTTTATTACTTCTTTATTACCTTATGAATGTAATGTGCGGAAAAGAGTGAAACTCGATATATCTCCACATTGGAAACGAGAACATGAAAGAAAAGAGAAGAGAAAGCATATTAAATGGGAAGAAAAAATAGGGGAAGTTGGAGGGAAGTCGAAAAAGTAAAAAGATCAAGAGAAAGATGAAGAGTGAGAGTAAAAGTAAGAATAAGAGTAATGGTTGGGGACAAAGTAGTAAAAAGAGGTTAACAGGAAGATTAAGAATAAAGATAAGATAAATGGAAATGGTGAGAGATAGACTTGGATAGGAGCAAAAGCGGGATGAGTAAGAGGAAAAGTGGGAAGGTGTACGGAAGAATGAATGGGAAATTGAATGAGCCGAACAAGGTAAACTAGAAAATGCAGAGGAAAGGCAGGTGGATAGAACAATGTCTGTCGGGTTTGATCACACGGCTGGTAATCTGTATTTCCTTTTGTGGGACGCTTTATTTTTCCCCCGAAAGGAAATGGAACTGAATGGCTGAATCTTCAGAGTATCACATTGTCCACAACTAAGGAATATGGAAAGATACTGCTGACATCAATGAGATAACTGACGATCTGGGACAATATCATGAAGTTGCGGATGAGTATCTGGGAGGGATTGATGGTATACGGTCCCAAGACCCAACATTTATCTATATAAAACAAGCGTTGAAGTAGGCTCATTGAACCGAAGGTGGTTGGTGTAAAAAATATATATGGGCAGAGGTTTTACAGTAACGATTCTTCAACAAATCAGAGCTTATAGATTTAACTGATTGCAAAAAAAATCGTTGGCTTATCAAAATTCATTTTAAACAGCTCTATCCCTGGAAACGTTTATCCACCTGCCTCTCCTCTGTCTGACCTTCTTCCTCTCTTATTTCCTGACCCCTCTGCGTTTTCTAGTGGACCTTATTTGACTTATTAAATGTCCATATCCCATACATTATTCCGTAAATCTTCCCACTTTTCCGCTAACTCTTACAGTCCTTGCTCCTATCCAAGTCTATCTCTCACTATTGGAGATGGGAAAGGGGTAATACTCAAATGGTAAATAACCGGTAAATTTGTTATATATGGTAAAAATGGGTAAATACCCAAATATTTACCCAAAAGAAGGGTAAAAAATGATCTTTTGGAAATATGGGAAACAAACACACTAAGTCAATCAAAATGTACCCAATTTGTCCTATATTGGTGGGTAGTTTCCATTACGCTATCGGTTGAATTAGTTTAATCTATAATCCAGGGTTTTTCAAAATTATTTATGCAATAATGCATGCCGTTGCAGAAATTTAAGTTTATCCAGTAAACACTTTAAGTCAAAAAAGATTCGGAAAAATATCTAAATTGGAGCGTTTACAGTCGGTATGTGCTCATTTGGGAGGCCGAAACCAATGTATTTCCGTCTTGCAATGGTCGTCCTATATGAGCCTATTAACGTATATCATTTGAGCCTAAATAAGAGTCCGACATACCTAAGTCTGAAAAGGCGTTTAAAACAGCTCATATTATACTCTACCGCAACTCTCCGGCGTAATTTTTAACTCTAATAAACTCTGGTTATCTGACACCTATATAGCCTAGGCATCGTCAGCGCTCATTGGGGTCATATATAGTTGGACACACCTAGACAGAGCGTGGCAGCTTTGCGGTCACATTAAAAATGTCGAGAAGCGTCCATGACCAGAAAAACGTCGAAGCTTATACAAAAAAAGAATAGCAAGGGTAACAGTAATGTACAAATGTAATTCATTTTGTATTAAAATGAAAAATTGTCGTAACAAAGTTTCAAAATTTTTTCCAAACTCGCTGTGACGAACATAAATAGTTGATACATGATAATTATTGCATGCTAAGTTACGAGCTTTTAGGCCGTTAAATAAAAGGCAAAAATTAAATTTTCTTTTACCCTCCTACGCGTTTCGACGCTTTTCTGATTCCTTCATTGCCCACTTATTTTGAACTCGTTTCGGATTCTTAAATTATGAGCGCCGTCAGCATGTTTGAGGGGGGGGAGGTTTGTGTGAATATGTGTACCCTATAAACATTCTCTTACAGTTCTGGAGTTCAATATGGGCCCGAAAAATATCAGCTTCAAAAATGCTATATATATTGTAACGAATTTACTTCAAATCCTCTTATTTGGCCTTCTGCTAAGTTCGAATCACTAAACTGTTGAATAAATAACTCCAATATTGAATAATGGAAAAATGGCCTTTATTAAAGTACTTCACAATAACACTCAAACTGTGCAACTAGCTGGCTTAATAACCAAACTGATAGCTTAAATGAAACTGACTTTCAAAATAATACTGCTATTGCTCGCTAGATATCGTCTTAATCAAAACTGCTTGACAGCTCAAATCAAACTGAATTCCAGCGCCTCTACAATTGTTGCCTTTTATACTCTTTGATTTCAACCTTCGCATCTTCTAGGCGCTTCCAGAATCTCCTAGTCCAACAGCTCTCAAACTTCTCAGCTGTAACTACAATTGCACAACTTTATACATCTTCTAGGCGCTTCCAGAATCTACTAGTCCAGCAGCTCTCAAACTTCTCAGCTGTAACTACAATTGCACAATTTTATAGTTTTTCTCATTGCATACTTATAGGAGTATCTCAGATATATGCATGTGTTTGTACATTGACTCTCCGCTGCTCGTATACGTACATGGTACATATGTGTAGACGCAATTATTGTTTCGTTTATGTAGATACATAATGATTGATCTATGGATGTGAATTCACGTCACTGCTTAGCATCGGCTTAGCGATGGTAGCACTCCTTAGTTTGCTAATATTCGTAACACTGCCCTCCACCTAAGTCTGATCGGGACGATCAGACAAATCTCCCGATCTAAACGCCGCTAGCATCTCCAGATGTACCACTCTTCTACTCCGTGGTTTCCCAGTGGTTTATATGCGGTAGATGGTATCACTGATCTTCTTCACAACTTTGTACGGGCCTTCCCAACTGCACCGAAATTTGGCTGGAACACCTTTCCGCCGGTGAGGGTTGTTTAACAGTACCAAATCTCCCACCAAGAAACCTTCCGAATTAAAGTTCTTCCAATCTACCCCAAAAGCCACCAGTCCCCAATGGACGTGGACCCTCCTCTACATTCTAGCCAAGTTAATTATCAAAATAGACCCAGTCCTAATCAAACTACTCAACCGCCGAAGCGCCCACTCTCATCGCAACATACGCGCCATCCTAACAAAATGCAACGCAACTTCCACGCGAACGCTGGGGCATCTGACGGAAATACTTACCTCACGACTCCGGATCCAAATCAGATTTATTGCAACAATTCTTATGACGACTATTACGGGGCAACGCAACAACCGGACGGAGCTCCCGAAGGACAAATTAACTTGACTACCAGCGAACAAAATCACGACAATCCCGACTTGATTAATTTTTTAGACTAACTCCGTCCTCGCTCCCTTACAACAAATTTATATCAAGGCGCGGGGACTAATTGGATTTTCTGATCGATACGGGTTCCAATAAAAACTATATTCAATCCACTAGAATAAGAAACCCAATACCCAATAAACCATTTAAGGTGGAATCAGTCGCGAGTACTATAGAGATTACCCACCATGCATTTATAGATATCTTCGGACCAAACGTAGAAAAAATCAAATTCTTTATTCTGCCACCCCTGAATTCCTTTCATGGTATTATAGGCAACGACACGTTGAGGAAACTAAAAGCTGTCATAGACACTGAGGGAAGCACAATGACTATCTTTCCGGGGATCGTTATCCCACTACAACAGCGAATATCCCAGCAGGTTAATAATGTAAAATTGGAAATACCACATCTCTCTGTAGAACAACAACGAAACATAAACAATATAATCATGGGGTGCCCAAATTTATTTTCCGACCCCGATGAAAAATTAACGTTCACCACTCTAGTTAAGGGCGAAATTAGGACTACTACCGACAAACCGGTGTATTCCAGACCTTATCCTTATCCCATGGCCCTAAAGGAAGAATTGAACGACAGGTAGAAGAACTTCTTGATAATGGTATCATTAGAAGATCAAAATCACCTTACAACTCGCCCGTCTGGATTGTTGACAAGGAGACGGATGCCTCCGGTGAGAAGAAGTACCGAATGGTGATCGATTATCGAAAACTTAATTCGGTCACTATTCCCGATAAGTACCCCATACCGGAGATAAACGAGGTCTTAGCGAACCTGGGAAACAACAAACTATTTACTGTCACGAAGTAGTATTTAAAACTCTAGAGAAGGCTAATTTGAAAGTACAATTGGATAAATGCGAATTCGCAAAAGGAGAAGTCGAATTCCTAGGATACGTTGTTGGGTCTGAAGGAATAAGAACCAACCCTAAAAAAGTAGAGGCCGTATCACGATTCCCAATTCCCCGCAATTTGAAGGAATTAAGGTCTTTCCTGGGAATGTCAGGATAATACAGAAGGTTCATAAAAGACTATTCAAGGATAGCTAAGCCCTTGACCGCACTCCTTCGAGGAGGAGCCGGCAATGTCTCAAAAAGACAATCTAAGAAAATGGATATAGAACTCAAGGAAGATGCCATCGAAGCATTCACAGGATAAAACCGCTTTGGTTTCAAGAGATATTACACTGTCTCACCCAAATTTAAGAGGGATTTTGAGCCCACAACAGACGCATCCGATTTTGCCATCGGGGCAGTCCTCTCACAAGACAATCGGCCGATAACATATATCTCTAGGACACTTAACAAGACCGAAGAAAATTATGCAACCAACGAAAAAGAAATGTTGCCCATAATTTGGGCATTAAGTACGCTGAGGAGTTACCTTTACGGGTCAAATAAAGTTAAAATAATCACTGATCACCAACCTCTAACGTACGCCCTTAGTCATAAAAACGGAAATAGCAAAATGAAACGTTGGAAGGCAATATTAGAAGAGTATAACCACGAAATAGCTTACAGACCAAGAAAATCGAACGTAGTGGCCGACGCACTCTCTAGAATACCAAACCAAATCAATACACTTACACCGACCATTCATAGCGATGAAAGCTCGAATCATAACTTGATACCCTGTGCAGAGGTGCCTATAAATGTCTTTAAAAGCCAAATCTTTTTCAAACAGGCGGACACAGCCTCCTACCAATTCAAAATTGTTTTTTTCAACTATTCACCGCCATATAATCGAGGAACCACAATTTAACGAGCAAAATATTATAGGATACTTCAAAGATACTTGAACCCATCAGTAGTTAACGGAATTCATACGGACGAAAGAACAATGGGAATGATCCAGAGTATTTACCCACATCATTTCAGCAGCATTAAGTGTAGGTACACGCAAAAGTTGGTCCGAGATATCGTGAACGAACACGAACAAGAAGAAGTTATCCTAAAGGAACACTTACGAGCCCATAGAAACGCGACGGAAAACAAACACAAATTCTCGAGGAAAGCTATTTCCCTGGAATGACGAACAAATTAAGCGTGCGATAGCCAATTGCACAGTCTGTAAGGAGAATAAATACGAAAGGCACCCTACCAACCCCAATTAGCCGTAACCCCATTACCAACCTTCCCAGGACAAACCATTCACATAAATATATTCCTTACCGAAGGAAAAAGGGTCATGACTGCTCTAGATAAGTTCACTAAATTTGCAGTAACAAAATGTTGAACGGCAGGGCTATAGAGGACGTTAGGAGACCTCTTAGGGATTTATTATTTTTTTTCGGAGTCCCTAAAATATAGTAATTGACAATGAACCGTCACTGAATTCCACGTCAATCCATTCATGTTGAAAGACGAGCTCGGAATAGAAGTTTACACTACTCCACCGTATAATAGCCAAGCCAACGGCCAGGTCGAAAGATTCCACTCCATTTAAGCGGAAAAATGGTGGTCATAGAAATTTCGAGGAATTGTTGGAAAGGGCAGTGTCAGAATATAACCACTCAATCCATTCGGTGACAGAAAAAGGCCAGTCGACTTGTTTTTCGG
Organism: Eurosta solidaginis; assembly: GCA_029619165.1. NCBI lineage: Eukaryota > Metazoa > Arthropoda > Insecta > Diptera > Tephritidae > Eurosta > Eurosta solidaginis. The sequence continues at coordinate 70,181 of JARSSU010013624.1, forward strand.
GAGACACGTTACATTTACACCCGATGACATAGAAAAGACAAGACGTGAAAACCTACATAAGCTGGCGCAAAAGCAAAGTAAAGACATCGAATATCACAACAGGAAAAACAGATTGTGAATCTTACCTGCCAGGACAGGTAATTTATGTAAAAAATAGAAGATTAGGAACTAAGTTAAGTAAGTTATATAGAAGGAGTAGTTAGGGAAATAGAATAGTACAGTCATAACAGAGAAAGGACAATAAACATAAAAGCAGGATACGAAGCTAACGACCAAAAACATTTCATTACAGACTACTTCTGATAAAATTATGCCTCGCCGAGGTCCAATACTAGATTACTCAAACTCACAACCATCACTATAGAAAAAGGACTGGCAAAGCTACAGACCGGAACGTTCAGGATATACATGAAATTTACATCGAAAATATGCCGAAATCATCGATCATATTGATCAAAGCGGAAATCCTAGCCAAAAACCCAAATTACCCCTTTCTATCCCACCTAATATCTCAAATAAAATACACATAAGTAACTTAAAAACACAGAAAAAATTTAAAAGATCACTGAATTTCTGGGTAGCGCCTGGAAATGGATTGCCGGCAGTCCGGACCATGAAGATCACGAAATAGTTTTAAATAATGTGAACAATGCCTTGAGAATAACAACAACCAGGTCGTTATCAATAAGCTCACAATCGAAAAAAATTAATGAAATTACAAATATTACAAACCACATATTAAAAGAGGTTCAAAAGGTAAAAAAGAAGAGATGGAATTATTTTTAAAATTAAAATACAATTGGAAATTCTGAAAGAAGAAATTGTAAATATTGTGTACGCAATACATTGGGCAAAAGCCAACATAATTAATTCATACATATTGTCAAATGAAGAAATAAATATTGCAAAAACAATTTCGACAGAGATAATATTCCTTTCGTTAATTTTGGACGATGGCGAGTACCGAAGAAGATTTAATGATGAGCTGTACGAGCTATACGCAGACATCAACATAGTCCAGCGAATTAAAACGCAGCGGCTGCGCTGGCTAGGCCATGTTTATGCGAATGAAAGATGATGCTCCGGCCAAGAAAGTGTTTCTATCGGAACCCGCCTATGGAAGCAGAGGTAGAGGGCGGCCCCCACTCCATTGGAAGGACCAGGTGGAAAACGATTTTAAACTCCCTTGGTGTGACCAATTGGCGCCGGTTGGCGGAGCGAAGGAGCGACTGGCGCGCCTTGTTGGACGGTCATAACCGTTTAGACGATTAAGGCGCCATTAAGTAAGTAAGTAAGTAATTTGGACGAAGCTCTAGAATTCGCAGAAATAAAAATAGCAACTAATGGGAAAATTGATAATCTATATTATGAGTCTACCCACGGTAGAAGACCAAATTTGTAAATAGAAATAAAAGCAGTAAAAAAGAATGGAAAAATTAATAGAATAAAGTTTAACTCAATTCTCAGTTGCCAAATAATACATTTGGAATTAAAAATGATTGCAGAGCATATAACTCCTTACGAATATGTCCAAAAATAGGTTAGTAGATTTAAGCAAAGAATACTGCATAAGCAATCTTTTAAAAAGCCGCCTGCCAAACTGCACCGTGACCAACAGCCAGCATATCCCGGAAGTCGAACAAATATCACCGACATCCTATTTCTGAATGACTTTAAAGGAAACATACAGCTAAACGAAGATCTTATACCACTTGACGGTACTTTCCTAATTCATTTTAATAACGCTTCAATAAAAATTAAAGGGAAAAGTTTTTCTAATGCGGAGATATTTCAAGCAAACCCCTTCCTGCTATACTCCAGCCAGTTTTCGGCATCAACCAAAAGCGAAGAAATACTCTCCCTGCAAATGCTAAAGCAACTAAACCTAAACAATACAAAAGAGATAGATTACGCAGAATCAGCTAGTCGATTAAAGCATACCGTTAGCATCAGCCTATTTTCAATAATTCTGATAATCATTATCGTATTCCTCACAAAATAAATGCTGTCAAAAAAAGGGCCGGCGAAAACGGTATATTGAACTACTGAAGCCGCAATGGACGGACTTAATCAAATATTCCAAAAAAGCAGCACTTCAAACGCGGACGTTTGAATCTCAGAGAGAGCTGTTAGCACGACACACATTCAAAGATATTTATTCAAAGCTTACAAATACAAGAAGACACCACATTCCACGAAAAGTAAATAAAGTAAAGTCACGTACTGAAATATGACTCTTTGAAAATAAGCAATTGGGAATGCAACAATTGATGAGAAGCGCACCGCATCAGCAAAAGCCATCTGCAACAAGCGATGGAAATCGTCAAGCGAGTACTCGGAAATAAGCAAATGTGAATGCAACAATTGATGAGAAGCGCACCGTCAGCAAAAGGCCATCTGCAACAAGAGATGGAAATCGTCAAGTGAGTAAGCAACAGCAGAGGCAGTGGCAGAGCTGAGTAGCAGAGCAAGTTAGAATTAAGTAATAACAAATTTTGTAAAGTTAGTCTTAAGTTGAAGTTGAATGAATAAAGGAGCTAAGCTCCCGAAAATATATTTTTTGAAACTTAAATGTGAAATAAGTTAACTTATATACCTTAGAGCCTTTTATGACTCCAATTTGATGAAATTATGAACAAACGAAAAATATTAAAATCAGTAAACTAGGCAGCTCCGGATAAACTCATAAAATTTTTCTGCTACAATTTATTCCAAATAAATAATTATTCAAACGATCCAAAGTTTGGACTCCTTTCAGACTAATTGTTGACTCCGAGCGTTTGCTGGTTGTTTGTTTAAAATCAAAACGAAATTTTTTAAATTTTAAATGACGTATAAATTTAATTGCTGAATTGTAATTCCAAGCAGCCTCGATTGAAATGATTTTTAAATACCCAAAAAAAGATACAAAAAAGGAATATTCCGGGTATTTTCCTAGTATTTACCCATAAAAATGGTAAATACCCGTAGAATCACAACTCTATTAATATATTATTTCTAATTGCCGTTTTTATGTACGGGTCCCTTTTTCGCTCTTATTTGGAATCAAAATATATAAATAAAGTTTTGGTTGTAAAGATGGAGATTCGGGCTATTAGCGAGCTTTGGGCAATTTTGGTCGTAGTGCTTTTGTTTAGCTATATTTTATTAAAATAATTTGTTAAAAATAAACGATTGTAAGCACACAAAGAAATTTATTTGTACTATGGCACTATTGTGAATATTTAATTAGAACTAACACCGCATTACCAGCAGTTGTTAACATTCGTCAGATGGCAGCGCAAGCGTGTGTAAGTTTATAGATGTTTGATTGATAGCACAGCTGATTTCTGTTGATATTTGATATGAGACTTTTATATTTGCAAGATGCGCACGGGTCCGTCTCGTTACCCTTATTCTTGCTTTTACCACTTACTTCTTGCTTTTACCCTTACCTTTACCCACCATCTTTCTCTTGTTCTCTTTAGTCTTCTACTTCTTTCTCTACTTTTGATCTCGATACTGTAACAAGTTAACTCTTACCTAACCAGAATAAACCCCGGTATATAATAGTCTAGAATAGTGGTCGACTGCTAATACATGTCCAAAAATGTTGGGAGAGGTGTCAAACGACGCGTCTTGACATCAGTATTAATAATCCGAAAGGGTAGGATTAAATGAAATCCGTGCAAAATCCCTTTGTACGCAAATTTTGTTTCAGTGCACAACAACATTACAAGAACCACATGAAAATTGCTAACTTCAAGTGCAAATATCTTCGGACAGTGATACAAATTTTCTTTTCCACCATTATTGTTTTCGAGGTCAATGCGCCGTCTTTCAACACATCTTCGATATTTTTGGACGCGTATTAGGATTCGACCACTGTTCTAGACTTTTAACTATGTATGACCTTCTTGCAATGTGTCCCCACATGACACCCACCCTCGCATTAACTGCAATGTGGAACCAACGCATCTCCACGCCTCTCACTCTGGTCCACCCCTGTTGAAACTGCAACTTTTCTTGCACTCCCCTTAGAGGATGTTGATGACAATTTGTGAGTGGTCGCACCTATTGGATGAGCGAAGCACTGCCACAGCAACAAGAACAACAGCAGGTACTTTGTTTTGTTCTCATTCACCATCAAACCCATATTCTCCGCTATAGTGTTTTGCTACGCATAAAAAGTAAAGTACTGAGTTCATACTTTTGTACTAAGAAAAAGCACATGTCCAAATGAAAAAAAAGAGTGATAAACAAATTTTGGCACTGGAATATAGATGAGCTGCAAGGGGCAGACCTAAAAAGCTTTCATTAATTTTCGTTAGCTTATATGTTTTGTTGTAAATATTGACCAACTTGTATAAATAGGTTTTTGGACGCAAAATGTATGCAGTTTTAACTAAGATTTTTATTTTTAGGAAATTTGATTTAAAGAATGTTGGAATTCTTTCTGAACTTGAATTGTAAATTTCAGAATTTAAATTGGAAATGCTGAACTTGAATTGTAATTTTCTGAACTTGAATTGTAATTTTCTGAACTTGAAATGAAAATTCTGAACTTGAATTGTAATTTTCTTAACTTGAATTGTAGTTTTCTGATTTTAATTGGAATTTCTGAACTTGAATTGTAATTTTCTGAACTTGAATTGGAAAATCTGAAGTTTAATTGTAAATTTCTGAACTTGAATTGTAAATTTCTGAAATTAAATTGGAAATTCTGAACTTGAATTGTAATTTTCTTAACTTGAATTGCAATTTTCTGAACTTGAATTGTAAATTTCTGAACTTAAACTGGAAAAGGTGTACTATACCCCAAGCCACCATTTTGGCAACATGGTCAACGAAGCATCAACACTTTCGCAAGTAACATATAAGTATAAAATTAATTAATTAAAATAACTTTTGAAAATTAACACCCTACTTATAAATTTCTGAATTCGAACTGTAATTTCTGAACTTGAACTGTAATTTTCTGAACTTGAATTGTAATTTTCTAAACTTGAAATGAAAATTCTGAACTTGAATTGTAATTTTCTGAATTTGCATTGTAAATTTCTGAATTTGAATTGGAATTTCTGAACTTGTATTGTAATTTTCTGAACTTGAATTGGAAAATCAGAACTCGAATTGTAAATTTCTGAATTCAAATTGGAAATTCTGAACTTGAGTTGTAATTTTCTGAACTTGAGTTGCAATTTTCTGAACTTGAATTGTAAATTTCTGAACTTAAACTGGAAAAGGTGTAGTTATAATGAAACACTTCTTGAAAAGATGTTTTTTGAAGTTAAATGCATTTCAGCGTTACTAATGTATATTTGTTTTAATAATATCCGTAACATTTGTGGTACTTATATACTATATAAACAACATAAGTAGAATAAGATTTAACTTATATGATTATAAAAATACAATTTTAGTTAGTATTAGTATTTATATTCCTTCTTGCTTTCACATTTGGGTGGAAATGTCTATAGTAAATACACATACACAAAATGCCTACATAATAAAAACTTATCGCTAATGAACAAAGTATATAGAAAAGTGCAGTCGATTGTTTAAGACTTACTGGCGCATATCCTATAAACAATAAAACACAAATAATATTCTCCAACGAACAACTTATATAATATATGGCATATTTGTATCTTGTAGGTGCTTCTTTGACTGGAATGTAGATAAAAAGATAAACAAAACCTAATGCTATGCTAAAGAGAAAATTATGAAATGCAATATTAGAGAAATGTGGACGTTCCACTATAAATGTAACAAATCCCATTATGATTGCATGTAAAACGCAGGCAACAATCATCCATATGGGAAACAGCATAGCTACGAATGTAATGCATAGAGTTCGGGAAACTAGGATTATAAAAAAATATTTATATTTTTACATTCATAGTTTTTTTTTCTTATTTATTAACCTGATATGCAAAAATGCCAACATAGATGTGGTGCCATATACCAATAGCTCAATTTGTTTTTATTCGCTTGTGCGGCACGTATGCAACGATTATAGCTGCCCAAAGTCCATGGTACATTTATTAAATATAACAGCACACTCCATATTTGAGTTCCTGTAAAGTGTTAAATATAATATAATAGATGAAAGTAATATGTAGTCATACTGCTGACGTCAATGGTATGTTTGACGATCTGGAACAGTATCATTAACTTGCGGATGAGAATTAATGAGCTTAACACCGGTAAGCTTCACCGGGGAAAGCTGTTGAAATAAATAAAAACATTACGAAATTGCCTGACGATGATGACGTGGCAGTTTTCGAAATGGTACCATCGCAATATGCCGGTAAATGTTTCCTTCTTTTCAGTATTACCCCATAAAACCAAAATAATAATTGAATAACCATTATTATTTACCGGTGTTAAGCTCATTAATTCTTAAAAATATTAAGTAAAATTTAACACACCATTAAACATACAAACATATAAAAAAAATTATATTTGGAAAGGTTTTGTTTATATGTATTTAAAGAAATCGACGTTTCGGCCATTTCGGAAAGATCCGCGGTTTTTGCCTCAAAATCTCCCGTATCGTTCAGAAAATTTCGGGAGTAGCTCCTTGCGGGGAGAAGGAGAAATACTTAAAATGGTCACACTTTTGCAGCGTAGTTTCACCGAAGGAGATGTTATGGGCTAACTCTAATACCCGTCGTCGGCACGATTTCTTTAAATCATTTGTAGCTACATGCTGGTCACGCACAAAGGCGACTTACGGTTGCTATCAATTATCTATTAATAGTCATGAGTCATGACTCTCGTGGCGCAGTTTTAACGATTACCATCAATGCCAAAGAGCGCCTTCAGTTTTTTCGGCTGTTTCTAGGAGCAATACCTCCCGACGTGCGAACAGTAGCAATCCCGACCACCAGTCGCTTTAGTCGCGTTATACTTCCGAGCTACACGCCTTGAAACGTTAGGGAGTAACTATTCGGCCAAGGATGCCTGTCTCGAAATCATAAGCGGTCTAAGTCGATATCATTGCGTAACTCATGGATGAATCTCGTATAATCCTTGGCGCATCTACATATTTTAAATTTTACAAAGACCGTGGAAAAAATTTTTTTAATGTGGACCACATTTTGCAGACGTTTGTGTTCGATACATTGTTCAAAACAGGGGAGGTGACAGTCATAACCCATCTACGTAATAATTCGTTCATGTAATTTGTGTCTTAAACAACAGTGGTTAATCATCATTATAGCATTGTTACATATTTATTGGCTGACTCAGGAAGAATTGCGCATATTTCTATTCACGCGATCAAGCTACAACAGTAGTACCATAACCACGCGCTGGAAACTATATAATCAACACCTAAACTCTATTCGAGTACAGGTTTGCCATGACTCTGAAATTTAGGGTGTATTTGGAATATGTTTCTGGACATACGTCTGGTCATTTATCAGTCGCTGTCTACTTCGGTGCTAGAACTCTTGTAACTTGTATTTTTTGGATTATCTTTTTGAAGGTTTTCCGTATTGTTATAGAAAGTTTCTTTTATCTGGCTCCTTCTGGAATCGCCTATTGTGTTAATGAATTATAACTTGTTTACTGTTACTTTTGTAAATGATAAGCATCTTGAATCTTTTTACAATTATTCTCTCGGTAGGAGAGGCTAGGAGGTTTTGTTTTATGTAAAGGTGTTATCTTTCCCCACTGACATGCGCTTTTCTTCGCCATGTGAGGTGAGCGAGAGTCAGAAAACAATTTTAGGTAATGTATAGAAAACTTTGGTCAGCATACCATACACCCACTAAGCGTAGCTAACTGGACAGACAGTATCGGTCTACCTGCGAACAATAAAAAACGTAAAAAAATCACAGAAAAAACCAAAACCATACGTCTTTTTCCATTTGGAAGGGGTTTTACAACCAATAGCTTCCCAATAAACTTTATTTTCTCTTTGAAAAGTAATTAAAGGATTGATACTAACTTTTTTAGTGCATTATGAAGTCTCATTACTTATATGACTAGATATAGTTCAATTTATGGAATGATTTTCAAATACCTACTTTCAATAACAAATAAATGTTTTTCTACTTACATTCATGAATGAGATAGCGCAGGTAACGAATACACTTAACACGTAGACAAAACTTTTGTGTATTGTCGGAACGAACAATTGCAAACTAGCATTGCACTGAGGCCGCGCACAAAAAAGATTCTTTTTTCCGGTATTACAAAAAATGTAATGAAACTTGAGTTTGTCAGGAGACAAGAAATCCAGGGTATTAGCTACCCATTGAAGCAAAACTAAGTAAATCTATACAGCAAATTAGTAAGCTTACATTGAGGGTCAGCTTCAAATAAGATTAATGAGAGATACAGAAAGAACATCCAAAGTGTTGGATGGATTATTGATATGTGGGAATGTCGAATTCCTAGTAAGGGGAACTGTTAAGTTAAAGCTCTAGGATTTTGCTTGATCCATACCTGGAATATGTTGGAGTGAGAGGTTATCGGCGCACAGAATATTTCTACAAAAACTAACAGTCAAATATTTGAGAACGGCGCTTGTTAGCAAGCTGTCGGCACCGCTGCAAGTCGGATGGCGCATGCTGGTAGGGATTTGACAATTTGTGGACAATGTACGACTATAAAAATGGTTGTGCGTACTCGTATGAGAACTAAATTCCATAAGCAGCAAATAAGAAAAAAAGTGATAGGACAAAAAAACATGCAGATAATAAATAAGCAAATTTAAGCTTATTAACGTCAAATAAGTTACATGAACAACAATAGTGTTGATTATTTGTATAATGTCCTAGTCCTGAAGCACTGTTAGTGTAACATTAGAGATGTTCGATTCCATTGCATAGAATTGGTTTTCCATATTCCTCTGGATTCGAAACTAACAGATCAAATTTTGTATAGAGAAAATTTCTCATGGACTAAACAATGATGTTGCGACCAATGAAAGTTTTGCAAGGGAGAGGTTTAAGCTTGCCACCCAATTCGTAGAGCCTAGCCACAACATCACCGATGGGCCTAGGAAACCCCAGAGGCCAACAGTACCTTTATAACTGGCATAACGTGAATAAAAAATTTATATGGTGATGGATTGCAATTTAGTTTTATGCTAATCAACAACTAGTACAAAATAGAAAGCAAATGTTAAGCTATATTTTGATTACACATCAATAAATTAACTATCATCTTATATCCTTATCTAAGTTCTTTTGATTATTTAGTCTATAAATTCCCCTAGGATAAGTACAAGGTGGACTGACATTTATTTTCGAAACGACTGTTAGTTAAATTAGGGATATAGGTGATCATCATATTGTTTTCCCGTCAATTCTAGTCCTTACTAAAGTGCGTAACAATATCCCTAGAACATTTTAAGAGGTCGTGCTGCGCCTTGTTAGAGATCTGACGCGGCATGAGTAATGGCAATTGTTTTCAATGGGGTAACTCAGAGTACCGCGTCTGAAGGCTATTCATGAACCAATTTGGTTTGCTTGTATGACAATTGTCCCTGCACTAGCAAGATAAATGGAAAAAGTGACATATATTGGGTACCGAAAATAACTACTAGTATCAACCGCTATACAAGCAAATTTAGAAGCTTATTAAGCAAATCTAAGCTGCGGATATTATACACCAAAGTGTTGATAATTTGATATAAGTGCGTGTTTTCTCCCTAGGTTATAAACTGGAGCATACTGTTAGTTAAATTAGAAATGTTGAATTCTTTGAGTTTCTAATACGGTGGGTTTTTTCCTCCCCCAATCATTCGTAAAAACAAACTAAAACAAGAATCCCAACAAGTCATTTTAAAGTATTGAGAAGACATTTCTCTCAATCAACGAAAAAATTGCACTCGTCTTGTCGAGACCCGTCTTCGCGCCCATCTATGTACAATGAAGTGCAATGGTCAGCTGGTAACAATTTGCAATCCTGAGTTGAGATCCGTAGTATTAGCCCTTGCAGCAACACCTCAGGGATATAAAAATCCGTATGAAAAATTAGTTTT
>JARSSU010013625.1:0-10480 GCA_029619165.1 Eurosta solidaginis
GTAATTTTTCAAAATTTACTTAAAACGTCAAAACAGCTGACATTTCATTTCCTTGTTTTGCTGTTTTCAGTAATTTTGATAAAATACTTCACTTCTACGCTGATTCTTGATGATCTTGAAGGAATTCGAAAATCTTTTGATTAAAAAATTTGTTGTTTAAAAAAAAAACAAGTAAGGACGGTTGAAGTCGGGTGTAACGCACATTACACTACTCAGTTGAGAGCTATGGTGACTACATAAGGGAATAACCATGTAGGCAAATGACCGAGGAGAAACCCTGGATGTGTTTGTTATGACATGTGTATCAATGAAAGGCTTAAAGAGTATTTTATCAGGATGGTGGGCCAGAGTTCTCTAGTGGACGCCATTTAAGGGATATGCCATAACGGTGGACGGGTTGACTCTAGAATGCGTTTGTACGATATGGGTATCAAATGAAAGGTATTAATGAGTATTTTAAAAGGGAGTGGACCTTAGTTCTATAGGTGACGCCTTTTCGAGATATCGCCATAGGTGGACCAGGGGTGACTCTAGAATGTGTTTGTACGATATGGGTATCAAATGTAAAGGCTGTAATGATATTTTAAAGGAGTAGATCTTAGTTCATAGGTGGACGCCGTTTTCGAGATATCGCCATAAGGTGGACCAGGGTGACGCTAGAATGTTTGTACGATATGGGTTATCAAACGAAAGGATTAATGAGATTTTAAGAGGGAGGGGCTAGTTCTATAGATGGACGCCTTTTCGAGATATCGCCTAGGTGGAACAGGGGTGACTCTAGAATGCGTTTGTACTATATGGTGTATCAATCGCAAGTGTGTACTGAGCAGTTTAAAAGGGCGTGGGCTTAGTTCTATAGGTGACGCCGTCTCGAGATATCGCGCATAAGACCAGGGGTGACTCTAGACTGCGTTGGTACGATATGGGTATCAAGAAAAATGAAAGGTGCTAATGAGTATTTACAAAGGAGTGGACATTTCGTAGTCCTATAGGTTGTTCGCCTTTGCGAGATATCGCCATAAAGGTGGACCAGGGTGACTCTAGATTTGTTTGTACTATGATATGGGGTATCAAATGAAAGGTGTTAATGATTATTTTAAAGGGGAGTGGGGCTAGTTCTATAGTGGACCCCTTTTCGAGATATCTCGATAAGGTGGACCAGGGGTGACTCTAGAATTCGTTTTGTGCATGATGGGTTTATCAAACGAAAGGAGGTTTGATGAGTATTTTAAGCAGGGGAGTGAAGGCCTTAGTTCTAGATAGAAGTGGCACGCCTGTTTCGAGATATCGCATAAAGCGTGGGCCAGGGGTGACTCTGAGAATTCGTTGTGCGATCATGGGTATCAAACGAAAGGAGTTAATGAGTATTTTAAGAGGGAGTGGCTTTCTGTACCAGGGTGACTCTATACTTTGTTTGTACGATATGGGTATCAAATGAAAGGTGTTAATGAGTATTTTTAAAAGGGAGTGGGCCTTCGTTTTATAGGTGTTCGCCTTTTCGAATATCGCCATAAAGGTGTACCAGGGTGACTCTAGAATGAGTTTGTACGATATGGGTATCAAATTAAAGGTATTATGAGAGTTTTAAAAGGGAGTGGTGGTGTTGTATAATGTGAAGCGTTTCAGATATCGACCAAAATGTTGACCAGGGTGACCCGAACATCTCTGTTGTTTATACCGCTTAATTTATTTATATATGTAATACCTGCCAATTTTAAGGTTTTTTATTTCGCTGCAGAACTTTTCATTTTCTTCTACTTAATATGGTGGTGTCACAACATTTATAAAGTTTTTTCTAAAGTTATATTTCGCGTCATAAAACAATCCAATTACCTTACCATATTTCCTCCCTTTTTCGTATTTGGTATAGAATTTGGCATTTTTTTTCTTTTTCGTAATTTTCGATATCGAAAAAGTGGGCGTGGTCATATTCATCCAAAAAAAAATAAAATTTATTTTTCGGATTTGGTATAGAATTAATCCCAGGCATTTTTTTTCATTTTTTTCGTAATTTTCGCAACTTCATCGCCACCCATAAACGTGGGCCGATGGCTCTCCGGTACGGAACTTCTCGCCTTACCTCACAATTCTTTTTTCATACCCCGCATCACGTCGCCGTTCCGTTCTCCGATCCGTGCCCCTCGCGTTTATTCACGCTTCTCTCGTATTTTTGCTCCATTTCATGCGTGTTCCCGGACCGCTTGCTGCTGTTGTCCGGACGTCCGGCCTGTGTGTCTAACCGCCTAGTGGCGGTGTCCACTCCCCCGTTTCTACCGCCCCACCTCCGCCGCTGCCGTTCCGTCGCCCTCCGTCGCCCTCCAGCCCATGGCTCGCCGTTTACCGCCCTTCCCCATCCATCGTGTCCCGCCCCGCTTGTCTTCTCATCCAGCACCTCGTCTGAAAGCCAGCGGCGACACTTGCGGTTGGCACACGTAACTGGACAACCTACCTTGGTTACCGTGCCGATCCTTTTTTGTCTTGAACTTTAATGGTCGTTAAACCGTGAAGTTGAGTATGCCTAGACCCGCCGACTGCTTCTAAGCAACCTACGCCAAAAAGAAGACTCACGGGTGGTGGCGCCGCTTACTCGCCAACTTCCGATATTATGGTTTTTCCTAAATTTTTCTTGTATTTTTCTTGGTTCATTTTTGTCGAGCCTTTTTGTTGCACCATAGTCAAGATTACTCGGTGTGAAATTTCCTGGACTATCATCTTCCGTTCACGGAACATAATTTCATATATACTGTAGTACAATGAATAAGTTAAGATTTTTTGGGGTTAAAACATTTTACTTTAAAAACATTTTTTTCTCTTGATACTGCTAGTAGTCGGGCGTGTTCACGCGTACACGTTGCGTCCGTCGGCTCCCATCGTAGATCCTTTGCTAATTGCTGTTATAGCCGTCTTTTGTCACAGTCCCGCTTATCTCTATGACTAAGAGATAATCCCGGTTCGTGCCAAATTTCATCCCGCTGCTATGCTAACGTCTTCAACGACGACCTGTATCTCTATGCCAAATTCTCAGCTTGCAAAAGTTTTTACATTAGCCTTTACTGCTTAAAGTGGGCGGTGCCGACGCCCATTGTCCGAACGACCAATTTCTCTATACTAATTTTCTAGTTTCTGCTCAGTCGAGTCGATTACGAGTTTTCGCCATAGCCTATACCGACTGACCGTTGGTGTGCCGCTTCCTGCCACTCATCACTACCGACCCGCTTAATACGAAATTGCAAGTATTAGTAGTTTAACGGTCTCTCCCTGCTGCACTTTCCTCGTCCCGCACTTGCCTGTGCGTAGGCGTCTTTTACGTACCGTTTTGGTCGTTCCAAGTCCGAATCCTAATTATTCCTCGCCGTTAAGGGCAGTACATGCGTTTCAGGTTCGAGTTTCCGTTTCATCTTTATCCCGAGACCGTGTGTCTTTCCTGGGACTATAACCGCCGTATCATAATTCCGTCCGTTGTAAAACCGCGGACCACCCGTTTCAACCATCCTCCCAGATACCGAAAGTTGGGCGTAGCCGTTCTATCAGTCTCTGTGCCCGACGATCGTTAGCCGGCCAGGTGCTTTATCGTTCCATTATCTAAATTACGCGTCGCTCCTCCCGATCTAGGCTAGCATCATGTTTGCGGCGGTGTAAAGCTGCTTTGCCTTGCCCATCCCGGATATATCCAACCAATCCCGTGGCGTTGCAGCATTGTGTTCGTTTAGACACATAAATGGTGATGTACTTATTCACGCTAGAGGGTTTGTGAGGACCTATTTTACTACTGGCCCATGATTTCGATCGATGTGAGCTATGGGGGGGCGTATATACCTCCATAATATTATTATGGCTGTGACTTTGCCGTGCAGAGCCAATTATCAACCTCTCTTGTGGGGGACTGATTTCATATGGGCAATGTCGCGTGGCTATGACTTTTTTGATGATGCCGCGGTGTGTGTGACTAACTACATATTCCGGGGACATACAATCACCAATGTTTTATCTCTCTATTCGGTATTCGGTCTATATAAATAAAACGCTTTACGTTAGGGCCAACAAACATTTAAGTTTCATCTATTTTCGCCCCATACAGACGCATAAGAAGTATGGACAAACAGTCAAACAAGAAAAAGGGTGACATGTGGACATTCTTACAAACAATATGAAATTACATAACTACACGCGCATCAAATGCTGTGGAAATAACCAAGCAACACCACAAAAACATGAGACGACTGTTAGGGGTGAGAAGACGCTCACAGGGAGTAGCTATAAAAATAAGGTGATAACATAAGACAGACAGCACCACAAGACAGCGGTGATGATGTATAAACTACCTATTCATGCTAGAAGGTTTCATCGCATGTGTGCTCATAGATAAGTGGGTGTCAGTGAAGAGTGTTGAGTGTTGATTGGTTAGTGCAACAGGAGACCAAGAAATCGTTGGTTCTTTATGTAGCGATGGGAGAGGGCGGCGACGTCGTAGATGGAGTACAGACTAGGTGATATGGTCTATTTATACGAAATATTTATATAGCTTAGTGCCTACATTGCTAGATTTTGTAAGCGCAGTTGAATCAATAGACAAGTTTATGGGTACGTTGGGATGCAGGGCAGTACAGTTGAGGATTAGCGATCAAGAAATAAATATCGGGGACGGGGTGTGAATGATGAATCCATTAGGAGATGGTGATCACAGTCTGGAGGCAAACGCAACGGATAGGGGAGGATACACAGAGGGAGGTAGGATATAGTGTGCGTGTGTTTGTATTGATAGAACTATCTGAGGAATAGGGAATAGAAGGGAAAGGTGGGTAGGTTACAGGAGGGAGGGGATGGGCAGGTGTGAGAGAAGGGGGGGATGGGGAGCGGTCACCGGGGTAAAGGGGGTGGCGGGCGTGCGGGTTCTTCATTAATAAGGGGGGGTGGGGTGGGTGGTTAGAGAGGGGGGGGTATGAGGGAATGTGGTGGGTGGTACTTACATTGTGATCTATTGCGCCTGACATACATTTATTAGTAAGCATACTATCTAAGATAGCCTTAAGATCGTGGTCAGAATTCCCAATGGTACCCCTTGGGGGTGATATTATAGTAATCAATTTACATAGCGCACATGTGGAGCAGGTTCGAGTATCGCCGTAAGTTGGCCAAGGGGTGACCTCCAGACCAGTGGTTGAGGTTTGGTAAAACGGATGCATAATATTATTTGAAGCAGACATATCACCCGAATACTATCCAAATCAGCGTTACACTTTTTCAACATTATAAATGTATACTTCTAGGAGAGTGTTCGTACACTCTCGCATTCACCATTGCTTCTAACACTCCATATGTTTTTCTGTCACTTATTATTCTTCAACATTGACTTTCAATACTTTTTTTCTTTTTTGGCTATAGTATAAATCTACTACAAAGCACACAAAACTCTGGAGTACGATTACTGTGTCGACTTAAGCTCATTTAAGTGTTTTTGGCTCCAGCACGTGTTCTAAAAAGTACCTATGAGCCTTGGGAAAAGTAACAAATATTTTGAAAAGGCCTCGTATTAAGACGACCTTGTGTTCAGTTTTTGATGTGAGCCTTTATTTATTGGTTTTTTTTTTTTTTGCACAATGGACAATTTCCTCTTTTTATTCCTTACCTGTGTTCTCCTTCATTTTTCCCGGCATGATATCTGACATTCCAATTACCGCACTTTACTTTTCACTCTGGTGGATACACTCGAAGCTTGGTACAAACTGTGCCATATGATGACTTTATACAGAGGGATGGTGGCTGTTCACGGGTAGGTTGTAGACGTCTAGATAGAAAACCGATTTATCTCAGTCGTTTGTCCATATATGGCAGTATCCAAACGGTAAGTATAAACCGATTTTTAAACGGAAAGGAGTCGAGCACAATCTAAAACACCAATGACGGAGTGCAAATTCATCGATTGAGGTGTTTGTATGTCCACATGATAACGAGATTTCAAGGCGTTCGGCTAAAGTCAGACTCTTGGCGTAAGAAATACGAGAAGGAAGAGATAAGGCGAATAGAATAAGAAAGACTAAACAACAAACCAAGACGAAAACTTACGTAAACGGACTGATACATTATGCCCATTTCACGCTTACAATTGTTCGGCATGATAGGTAGCGCAATAAGTAGCAACGTCTTGGCTAGCCTAAGCATGGCGGCAAGAAAATGAGGAAACTAGCAACCAGTATGGACAATGAAGCGAACGCAGAATCTCGCGATATGACGAAGATTAGTTACATTGGCTGATCTGTATAGTTGACTACCTGCAGTGCACAAGAATTGACTACCTAACGACCAAAAAAGAGGAATTGATTCAGTGGAATACAGGGGGTAATGCAAACAGTATTGTGAGTACTAGACCTGAAAATTATCCGCTGGTGGGTGTTTGCTTAGTCGCAGAGTATAATATCTTACGAAAGGACAAGTAAGAGTCGATAGAGACCAAGTTAAGTGTCATATAGGAATGCTATGAAGGTGCACGCATATATAATACTGTAAAAGGCGAGGAATGTAGTTGATCTCGGTTGCAAACCTAGAGTACAAGAATATTGAAGTGGGAGAAGGTACTTTAGTTTGAATACTTAATTAAAAGAGAAGTGGAAGAAAATGAAATACAGGAGGAATAGAGGTCAAAGCATCCGTTTGTGTTGAAAAAAAACGAAAATAGACTGAACTATACATAAAGAATTGCTCTGGCGGCTGATCTTCTGTTGTGTTCATGGGACACGTGCCGACAGATAGGGATGTTAAGTGTTTCAATGATATCATACTGTCGAATCGGCAGAAATTGGAGAAAAATGATTGTTAACGTGTCGTTTGGGACCATTTGGAAAAAATAAGACGCTTTATATTCCTAGGATTAAAACCATAATAAAATCGTAGGCGGTGGACAAACATCCCTTTTTTCATAGTAAAATTAGAATTTTTTATGAATCACTTAGGAGTTAGTTTCAATTAATGCGTGTGGTTCGACTCAACGTGAAGAATTAAATGAATAATTTCCAAATTTATCTGAGAGTGCTTATATATGCCGAAAGAAAATACTTATTTGTGAAAGTAAATTAAAACAACATAGTAGAGTAGGTATTTAAGAAAATTGAATGTGACCGACTTTTTTCGTTTCACAAAGGGGGGAAAAGTGATGAGGAGTTTTTAAAGGAATCGTAAAAAGTTTAGTTATATTAGGTGAGTGTAAGGGGTATAGTGGATCTCGGTGTATGCGTATTGCACCTCAATAAAGTGACCCTAATCCAGTATAAGTGAAAGATAATTGTCATCGGCATTCACAACAGTAAGTTGCTGCGTGTGAAAAGTTACTGCGCATGTTTTTAGAGGGAAGGCCGCTACCCGGGTGAGACGTCGCTAACTTAGACATTATTTTCAATTGGTTTAAATTATCGTTAAGAAGTTAGTGTGAGGTATACATTATATATACACTCGAATGGAGAGGGAAAGTGTTATATGTTAACCTGAATTTGAGCCAATACAAAAGTTGGGGTACGGGGTTAGAATTTTGGGATCATTAGCAAATCGCGGATGTAGAGTCCTTCGCGCAGAGCAAGGAACGAGTTCCGGTTAATCAGGTGGAAGCCCAGAAGTGACGGAAGCTAGCGACCGGGGCCAGACCCTTTGATCGGAGATATACGAATGTACTCTCTATTGCTGGTAGATGATGTGACACAGGTATTAGCATAGGGCGCACGTATGGAAGGAAAGGATGTGGTTTAAGTGTGTAAGTGCTCGAACACCAAAACTCAAGTAGGTCAGTTTTGTGTTTGGCCGGTCTGGGGTTAGACATCACTTTTCTAGTCGCACTGAAGTAGGGTGTGTGACTTTGTTTTGGTTTTCCGAACAACAAATAGGGAACAAAAGAAAACAAATCACTAAGGCTATGGGTTTTTCAAACTGACATAAATTATACGAGATCGAATCGGTATGTAAAAGAAATGAAGGTAGTTTGCTCCTCACTAGAACAATAGGGAGACGCACGTGTGGTGCGTAGGTTGTGATGCCAGCCGCAGTGGATCGAAGAGCCTATTCGGAACTATCTACAAGCCATCGTGTTCGTTACGTCACCAGACTATACATCGGGCCCCATAATCAAGTAAGGATGTGACTTGTCTATAACTAGTTTAGTACAGAGGCGCATAATGAAAAGTAGCCGTGCAACAGGTTTCATTACATGCTCCAATGCAAATCCCCCAGCCTTGACAAGGGCCGTACCATTTAACGATTACGAACTATTTGCAAGCGTGAGATATATATACGGAAAATCGATATACACAATGAAACGGGTTTGGGATTGTATATGGAGCAGCAAATTTTTAATCAAAACAACTACCTGGTCGTTTCAGGATACGGGTTCACGTGGCAGAACCGTTAAGTTCTATGTACGAGGTGGAGAGAGGCCTACGATCCTGAGTCGAAGATTACTTAGTTCGCCATTGATGTTAATTATGATTGTAAGCGGTGCGCACCTAAACAAGGAGAATAAAATGCAGGAAGGGTTGTTTGACCTAAACATGGAGAACAACAAGGCAACACTATGTGTTTGTGGGGAACGGGGATAATATGCAAGACACCTCCGCAGTGGAAGCTTGGCGGTTAACTGGCTACTATCGAGTATCGGACACACATCTAAAGTAAAAAGAGTAATATATATAATTGAAGAGGTTTTAAAAGAGAGTGGTTGGGTGGTCAACAGTTTGTATGAAGGTTGGTATAATTTGACAAAAGCCTTTACTGTATGATCATCAAATCATAGATACCTAATAAAGAGACCCGACATTAACTTACAAGTACCAATAGTACACGTTATGGAATCTTAGTGGATCAACGCCGATTATGGTGCATTGACGCCTAACACCTATCATAGTACGTTTTTTAAAATATACATTCTTGCGCGTGTATATAAAGGCGATACTTACTTTATTAATCACAACGGTTATCAAACATACAGAAGTACATGTCAAAAGTGTGTCATTAAATCATGTAGACATCTTGTCGCATGGTAAAACAGGCTTGATACTGTGGTCTCTGTGTATTTTGCTGTCATATCAGATGATTCGAAAAGATGGCTTCGTTTATCCTCCACACGTGATCAATGTTCCACAACATCCTTACATCCAAGTTCATTACATCGTACACAACGACTGTGGGACCTAAAGAGTCAGCTTATGGAGCCAGACCAATTTGGTGTAACCTCTTCGGAACTCATAAGACATATCAGTTGCACTTCATAGTTATGGACTAACTCCAGCATAGAAGCTAGAATGCATTTATGTTTATTGCACTTACGGTCCCCTTTATCACATATCCAAGAACCTATATACATATGTCCGTCGCCCGAATTCATAGGATTATTCTATTCCCAACTGACGAATCATTCGTAACGCCATGCATATTTGCAAAAATATTAGATGTTTTTTGTTATTTTCGTAAATTTAGTGCTCGGCTGAAACAGGGGATCAAAATTAAATGGCAGTTGGTTACTGAACAGAGTCACATGTCGGGGGGTGGGGAGCACCTCACTGGCATGGTCAGAGCTGACAAGCATCTACTCACACAGAATCAAGTTATAAGTGAACCGCACTTTATAAGTTCTCGGTCAATCTACTGTGAACGTTCATATTGAGTCCAAGGTAAGTTTGCTAACACTAATCCCATACAATAAGACCGGGATTTTATCCTAATCCTTTATTATTGGGCGGGGGGGGGGGATCAACCGGAAGAACAGTTAGTAACATTTAATGCGTTCAATAAATTAAGAACACAAATAATCCCCTGACTTAAACATAAATTATTGTTCAAGGCTCATGTTTCATCTGACCTTTTTATTTTTTTTTTCGTGATTTGGTCCAGACATATGGCATCAAAGGCGCATTGTTTTGATTGCGTCTGTTTAGGTAAAATACTTAGTTCAAACAGAGGTGATAGTTTCAACGTAACTAACTAAATTTCTGGGGCGTGTAGTGAAGCATCAGACAGAAGTAGAGAGTGCCCGCGTGTGCGTGGGCTGAAGGTCAATGAGTTCTGATTCATCACTCGAGGGGTTGACAATGTTCATTTTTCTGTCGTTGGTGACTTTAATGGCACGCTCGTGTGCGTGGGGGGATGTGGCCTTAGGCACCACTAAAGGCAAAGGAAATGTCTAGGCAGGATTTAATTATAGAAAATAGCAAGTTCACCTGTGAAGTGTATTTAATGAGGGTTACATAACAATGTACGAATTGTCATCGAGGTATCGGTGCATAAGCAGTGGCTCTGTGACTGGTATTTTCAACTAGCCTTTACTAAAATATGTATTAGTGTTACCTCACACAGCTTTGAAATGCATGGACCATCAGCCTTTTTGGACTTGTAGCAATCCCATGAGAGGCTTTTATAACCTATAGAACTGATCCAGAATACAAATTGACATGGCGATACCGAAGTTTCTTCAATCAAAAAAGGTACGATGAAAGAAGATTATACT
>JARSSU010013626.1:0-10763 GCA_029619165.1 Eurosta solidaginis
AAAACAGTTTAAATAATTTAAGGATCGGCTTTAGAAAGTTGACAGCGCAAAACTTTAGAATACAACTAGGAACACCATCTGGACCCGGAGAGGTAATTGGTTTCAACTCCAGAAGACTCTTCAGAACAGTATCTATATCTACGACAGGAACCAGAATACAATTAGAACTTTCTAAGGTGTAAGGATAGAGATCCGATTGAAAAAGTTGAGATGAATAGGTCGACTTAAAGTATTCAGCAAATAAGTTGGCAACATCATCATCCGAGCTTGCGTTCTTACATCCATAGCCAAATCAGATGGAAATCCTGAGGTTTTTCTCTTAGAATTGACAAAACTAAAGAATTGTTTCGGGTTGTTAAAAAATTGAAGCTTACACCGATTTAAGTAACGTTTATAGCACTGCTGATTAAGACGATGAAAGTTTGATCTAGCAACTAAATATTTAGAAAAATCGGAGCATGATCCTGATATTATAAATCGTGTGTATAGCCTAGATTTAATATTATATAGTCTTACAAGATGTCTTGAGAACCACGGGGGTTTGCCCGTTCCAGCATTGCCATGACGAAGAGGCACACAGCATGCAAAGAAACCATCGAGAGAACTGTAAAAAATAGAAGTTGCTGACTCAACATTTTTACAAGCATATAGATCCGACCAGTTATGGGGTGGAAATAAGATAATTCAGCTTATTAAAATCTGCCTTACAAAAACATCTTGATCGAAAGCTAGATTTTACTTTTGCTGCATCAAACAACACAGGCTGAGCATAATCAAGCATTACCTCAAGTGTAGGAATAAGTGGATCCTCTGGAAGTGATAATGGGGGAATTCGCTTGAGAGCAATACCCACAGGGTCATCCGCAAATACCAAATCCAGCATTTTATCTTTGCAATTTAATATATTGTTTAATTGTAGTAAATGTATATCAAGCATACTCTTACAAAAATCATGCTGAGTGGTGGACGTCAAAAAGTTAAATTCACTGTTGCCAATCCAACTTACTGTAGGCAAATTGAAGTCACCAAGCACCACCAGGCCGTCCCTATCTCGCAACTGAGAGTAAACACTACGTATAGATAAGCTATGTTGAGTACAAACATGCATATCCGAACGTGGCGGAATATAGCAGCAGCAAATAAATAGACTAGCACTACGTAATGAGATCTTTACTGCTATAAACTCAATATCAGAGTCATAGTCCAACGATAGTAATTCTGACGGTAGGCTAGAGTCTATGGCTATAAGGACACCACCCGCTCTAGATACACGATCGCGCCTATACACGACATAGTTACACGAGAAGATCTCTGAGTTATAATTATCTTCCTTAAGCCAGGTCTCAGCAAAGGCTATCACTTGCGCTGTGAACGAAAAACTGTTTAGAAATAACGAACTCAATTTGGATCGTAAGCCACGAACATTCTGATAATGAATAGATATATAAGACAAACCGATATTTACGTCTGTAGTATTCTTGCCGAGTCCGGTAAGTTTTTTGAAACTCTTACATTTGCCTTTTTTTGAACAAATGTATCACCGAATGTTTCGGCCAAAAAGACTGTTCAAGAATTTTGTCAAAATATGCATCAGGCACTGATATTTTAAAAGACGAGATGTCCCTTTCATACTTAAAATTAAATTTGTAAACACTTAATTTAATAGGTTTAGAATCAAGCTTGGATACAATATAGTTAATTATGTCATCTTCCGTCAACGATGCGTGAAGCCGTGATACAAATATCGACCTACGAGGCGACACAGCAGTAACCTCTCTGTGGGCCTCAGGTTGCACTCCAGTATTAACATCATAATAATATTAAAAGCGTTAACAGCAGACCCAATATTAGCGGAATGAGGCTTATCATTGCTATTTACAGCATAAGATGTACTTGAGGTGTCGACGGCATCATTATTAGTATGTGGGACGACAGTATGTACATTATCCGCGGCGGTGAAATTGTTTGAAATTAGCGGCGCCAGAATTTTCAACAGTAGACAGCCTGGCGTCACTGCAGACAGCGGACGGTGACAAAACAATTGACGAAAACGAAGGTGGGATAGGCACAGAGAGGGGTGTAGGTGTGAGCATAGCCGATGCATTATCAGCTATATGTAGTTGTGAACCTTCTAGAGGAGTGTTTAGAGGGGGACCGTACACTGCGAATGCGAGCCAGAAGGCAGCGGCGAGAAAGTGCATAGATCATTGCATATGTAAGCATAGCATCGTTGTTGTGTTTTGGGGGCAAAGTACACGAACTCACTGCAGCTTTGAGCGCACCGATTTCGGCAGCCAACGCACCAATGCTATCACGATTGTTCTTATTGTTTTTGTTTTTATTCTTATTTTTAGAACTGCGCTTATTTGAGCTTGCTTTTTCCTTCGCTTTGTCTTTGTTGCTGCTTTTTTCTTCCTCCATGTTAACAGCTTGGTTACAACAAATTAAGTTTTTTATGCCATCTATTTGGGTAGACAAATCCCTGAATTTTACTTCAAGGGCAGTCATTATGGCTTCTAGCCCCAGTTTTTGAGAGGCTAGGACGGAGTCACATGCCTTCGAAATTATAATAGCGCATTTACACACTCCGCACGTATATGATAATTTGATTTTATTTATTTATTTATAACGATATTCAGAAAAGGCGTCCACCAATAGAACTAAGGCCCACTCCCTCTTAAAATACTCGTTAACATTTTTCATTTGATACACATATCGTACAAACCAATTCTAGAGTCACCCCTGGTCCACCTTTATGGCGATATCTCGAAAAGGCGTCCACCTATAGGACTAAGGCCCACGTCTTTTTAAAATACTCATTAACACCTTTCATTTGATACCCATATCGTACAAAAAAATTCTAAAGTCACCCTGGTCCACCTTTATGGCGATATCTCGAAAAGGCGTCCACCTATAGAACTAAGGCCCACTCCCTTTTAAAATACTATTAACACCTTTCATTTTATACCCATATCATACAAACAATTGTAGAGTCAACCCTGGTCCACTTTTATAACGATATTCCGAAAAGGCCCACTCCCTCTTAAAATACTCGTTAACATTTTCATTTGATACCATATCGTGCAAACAAATTCTAGAGTCACCCCTGGTCCACCTTTATGGCGATATCTCGAAAAGGCGTCCACCTATAGGACTAAGGCCCACGCCCTTTTAAAATACTCATTAACACCCTTCATTTGTTACCCATATCGTACAAAAAAATTCTAGAGTAACCCCTGGTCCACCTTTATGGCGATATCTCGAAAAGGCGTTTACCTATAGAACTAAGACCCACTCCCTTTTATAATACTCATTAACACCTTCATTTGATACCCATATCGTACAAACAAATTCTAGAGTCACCCCTGGTCCACCTTTATGGCGATATCTCGAAAAGGCGTCCACCCATAGAACTAAGGCCCACTCCCTTTTAAAATACTCACTAACACCTTTCGTTTGATACCCATATTGTACAAACGCATTCTGGAGTCACCACTGCTCCACGTTTATGGCGATATCTCGAAAAGGCGTCCACCAATAGAACTAAGGCCCATTCCCTTTTAAATACTTGTTAACATCTTTCGTTGATACCCATATTGTACAAAAAAATTCTAGAGTCACCCCTGGTCCACGCTTATGGCGATATCTCGAAAAGGCGTCCACTTATAGATTTAAGGCCCACTCACTTTTAAAATACCCATTAGCACCTTTCATTTGATACATATCGTACAAACAAATTCTAGAGTCACCCTGGTCCACCTTTATGGCGATATCTCGAAAAGGCGTCCACCTATATAACTTAGGCCCACTCCCTTTTAAAATACTCATTTACACTTTCATTTGATACCCATATCGAACAAACAAATTCGAGAGTCAGCCCTGGTCCACCGTTATGGCGATATCCCTAAATGGCGTCCATCTATAGAACTATGGCCCACTCCCTCTAAATACTCTTTTATACCTTCCATTTGATACACATGTCATAAAAACACATTCCAGGGTTACCCTAGGTTCATTTCACTACGAGGTGATTTTCCCTTATTTTGTCTCCATAGCTCTCAACTGATTATGTAATGTTCGGTTACACCCGAACTTAGCCTTCCTTACTTTTTTGAATTCGTTTTAGTAGAAACAATTTTCACTTTATTTCAAGAAATAAGCACACATTTTTTTCTACTAAAACGAATTCCAAATAATAAGGTGAAACAAAAATTTGAAGGAATCCCAAATACTTTTACAAGAGCTATTGTTAAAGTTTCGTTTGATACCCATATTGTACAAAAAAATTTTAGAGTCACCCTGGTCCACGCTTATGGCGATATCTCGAAAAGGCGTCCACTTATAGATTTAAGGCCCACTCACTTTTAAAATACCCATTAGCACCTTTCATTTGATACCAATATCGTACAAACAAATTCTAGAGTCACCCTGGTCCACCTTTATGGCGATATCTCGAAAAGGCGTCCACCTATATAACTTAGGCCCACTCCTTTTAAAATACTCATTTACACTTTCATTTGATACCCATATCGAACAACAAATTCGAGAGTCAGCCCTGGTCCACCGTTATGGCGATATCCCTAAATGGCGTCCATCTATAGAACATGGCCCACGCCTCTTAAAATACTCTTTTATACCTTCCATTTGATACACATGTCATAAAAACACATTCCAGGGTTACCCTAGGTTCATTTCACTACGAAGTGATTTTCCCTTATTTTGTCTCCATAGCTCTCAACTGATTATGTAATGTTCGGTTACACCCGAACTTAGCCTTCCTTACTTTTTGAATTCGTTTTAGTAGAAAACAATTTTCAAAAAAAAACTTTATTTTCAAGAAATAAGCACACATTTTTTCTACTAAAAACGAATTCCAAATAATAAGGTGAAACAAAAAATTTGAAGGAATCCCAAATACTTTTACAAGAGCTATTGTTAAAGTTTTTTAGTCAAAATTCAACAAGACTATGTCTGTATTAAAAGGAAAAATTGCCTTCTATTTTTTGGGTCCATTTATATGAAGGTAGTCCTTAAAATTTTTTAACATATTTTTATTTTCAATTTTTTAGTACTGCCTACAAAAAGGCAATTGCAAATTTTATTAGTAATTTAAGTAATTCCTAAGTGAAAATTCTTCTCTTTTATTTATTTGTTCAAAATAGCAAGATTTAAGAGAATTGCGTTTACCGCGACTTAGTTTTAAGACAACAACCACTGTTCTAGTTAGAATTGCAACTCAACACAACAAATGCAGTGGGATGACCAATATATATTGTACATATGTACATTTGTATTTTAATGCAAATGATTATGCCTTTTGTTCGTCATTCTATGTATTGTTGTTTTTGCAGATATTTGTTTTATACTTACGGTGTTTTAAATGTTTATATTTTCATATTTATGCTTAGGGTGAATAATTGTTTACATGTTAACTAATTTTTGCTTTTTCCACAGTTCCTGAAGATGATCTCAGAATGAGATCGAAATATCGACCAAATAAAATTAGAAATACAAACATTTAAACTGTGTTTAAATTTTTTAAACTGCCTCGAGCTCATCAAAATTTAATAAATTATTTTTCCTATAATTCTATAAGAAGCTATGAAGATTTGTTGGCCAAACCATACATTCAAATGCAAAGTACCTATTTTGCAAAAGTGGGGACCTCGAAATCGGACTTCGAGCTATGGTGTCTCAGCAAATTTTCTGTAGATTAGGTTTTTGCTATACTCCTGATGGGAAACAATCCATTCATACAATTTGACCCGCTCTAATATACGAATAAGTCGAAGTTCAGCTCGCTTCATTTTATTTTCTTTTAATTTGATAATAATAATAAGAACAATGCACAGCTAATTTCTCTTACAAATTGGAGTCCCCACAAAACAATCTTAGCTACGGCGCGACCAACCAGCATTTGCTGGCCAGTTTATACAACTGAGACCTACTGCAAGTAAAGCAGACCAGTGTTTTGCTAAAATATAGAAAAAAGAGGTCTAGAAAGAGCTAAATTTCTTCAAGAAAATCCAAAAACACGTTGCAAAAAGAGCTAAAATTATATGTATATTTTTCAATGCAAGTTTTCACATATGTTTCAAATCAAACTTAAACAAAATTATAACAAGGTACAATAAACTAAAAAAACAAAAAAATAAGGTACAAGAGAGGTACACAAATAATACTATTTTTATAGTTCATTTTATATTTTTTAATAACAAAAATACGTTTTTTTTTAATTTTTGTTTTGCCATTTGGCGGTAAGGTATCGTTAAAAAGTAAGAAGTATTTTTCACACTACTACAATGACGGCACGGCTATGTGTTCGCCAAAAATACGACTTGCCAAAATGTTCGCCGATGAAAATTAATTTAAATTTTTTCCAATTTCTTTATTAAATTTTTAACGTCCTACGTGTGTACGAATCACCAATAAAATACAATTGTGCGACATTCAAGTTTATGTTGGGACGAGATGTATTTGAAGGGCCTTAGACTTAAAATCTATGATTTCGTCCTCTGAAGATGAATTATTATTTTTGCTACACTCATAAATATTTTTTTGAGTTCATTAATTTTAAGAGATTGATGTTTATTTCAAAGTCATGACAGCATTTATTCACTCATTTAAGACCACATCTTATTGTCAAAAGCGAATTCAACATAACTAAATTCATTTTGTTTCTGCGTTTGCTTTTAATTAAACTCATGTTTGAAAACGTTCTTGCGACTTCAGCATTACTTAGTAGCAGCGCAAAATTGACAAGCTTTTGAAATTATACTGTTTAACATGAAACCAAAATACTTAATATTGAAGTCACATTTTTCCAATTTTGGTAATAGACATTTTTCCACTGCATTGGTAATCTCGTTATTTCATCAGTGCTATACTTTGAGGTTGTACAATTCTCAATATGTTTTCAACCGAAAAGGAATCTGGTTTGTCAAGAGCTTCTATATTGTGCGGCAAGCGTTGCCTTAATTCCTCTATTAATTTAATTATGAAGCTAGGGGCTAAACCGGAATTTTTGGAGCTAAACACAAAAAAAGGGCTAGATCTGGCTCCAAAATGACAACACTGGTGCAGACGGTGGCACGCACATGCACACGCAAAGCGGTAAAATAAAAAAAAATTGAATTTCATAATGCAAAAACCGTCAACAAGAACGTGTGGCACGAAGCAAGTACGTGGGTTATCTGACACGCACACATATAAACTGATGTCCAGCAAATGCTGTTGTGTCCCACCGTAGCAATACAACAGCAAAAATGAATCGCCGCTTTTTAAAACGCACTACTGCCTTCAATGTGTGTCTCAATATTAGAATGGTGAAAACAAGAAAGCACTACACGTCGATTGAGATTGTAGCATTGGCAACGAATGCTGAAATCTGATTCACATGCGAAATATTCTGCGCTTTTCTCTGGTATGTGCATATGTAAATTACCCTGCAGTGAAACCAACTAGTTGTATACTAGAAGAATACAAGTTTTCAAAAATCGCAACTAGTTAGGGTTGTGTCTTTTTTCCATATTAGCAACTGGTATTCTTAACACGGCGATGTCCTACGAAATATCAATTTCCAGTCTCTGCATTAGCATCATACCTGTTGACAAATTAGTCATTATATGCACCAGAATCGTACCCAATGTCATACTACACAGTATATGCATCAGGGTCATACCAATCAATACACCAGTCAGCCTCTCGCCAGAATTGTACCAGATGGCATTCTAGTTATTATACACATAAATATAATACCAATTGACATACTAGTTAGTTTAGGCAAGACTATATTGATAACAGCGTTCTCTGGGCGCGACTTCGCGATGCTACTTCCCTACTTAGTGTGGATTAAGATTAGGCCTCCTTGTGTTAATCTGGATGAACCGTTTGAGGTGGAAAGTGCCGTATCTCATCGTAGTGCCTGCGAAGATGGTTCCTTATTCCTCTTGGAGTAGTGTACGGTGCTGACTGTGTCAAAAGCTTTTGACATGTCAAGTGCCACGAGCACCGTCCCATGATGAAGTTTTGGTTGGATCAGTTCTCAATATATCTAGGTGTTAATGGCGTTTAACGAAGTGGTAGTGATATTACGGAAGCCATGCTTATTTCTGGCTAACAGATTTTGTCTTTAAATGAATGACATTTGTCTTTAATGAAGACTTGGTAGATACGACTCACCATCGTTAGCTGAGTTTTCGGGCTTTGGTATTTAGGTTAGTCTTACCATTCTTTATTATTCTGAAATGACAAAGGCTTAAGGACAGGTAGAAAACATGCGTTATGTAGCTGATGCCCTTATGCCCAAGTCAGTTTAGCATCGGCATTGCTATTCCATCTGGGCCTATCGATTTAAAAGGCTTGGACTTTTTAATGGATTTTTGATGTGCAGAAATAACGGTGAGGTGTTATGTGCCCAGCCTTGTTAACTAAAGTATTTATTGCAAATTGTAAAAAAACATTAGCGCATTGCACCGAAATCGATAGACAAAATCTAAAGAAATGCTAACTGTATGAATAACACATCCATACATGGCAACGAAGAGATAACTCACACACAGATGTAGTCATTACCGAAGTTGTTCTTACACATGTGCATGCATATTTGCAGCTTAATTACCAAGCAGGAGATACAGCAGGAGCGAAACTTATAGACTTTAGTAGAAATATGCGAATGAAGCAACGGAAAGTATAAAAACAGCGCTAGCTGAGTAGTTAAAATCAGTTTTGATTTAAGCACGCTATTGGTTGTGAAGTACAAGTGTTATTGTGAAGTACTTTCAAAGTAGTCTAAAAAAGACCATTTTGCGTTATTGAATATTGGAGTTATTTATTCAACAGTTAAGCGATTCGAACGTTAGCAGAAGGTTTGGAATAAGCGGAATTTCCCTAAATTCGTTACAAAATATATCAAAAAATTATGTACAATGATTTACTTATGCGACTTTCTACATTGGTATAAAATAAAAAAATAGATGGGTACTTTGTGTGAGGGTACAAAGTTTCACGTTTCTTTTGGTCTGTATGATATAGCTATGATCAGGCTGGGTAGTAATGATTACTTTAGGTAATCAATTACCGTCAATTCCCCATTACATATACTTGAGGAAAGTAATCAATTCCTTGTAGAAGTGATTATATTTCAATTCCACAAAAAAATGTGCCAAAAGTAATTTCGTTTTTTTGAGGCTCAAGTACAAAATTTTTTTGTTTGTAATTGAAAAAAAAATACTTTGCTCAAATGTAATTTCAATCCCAGTACTTTCGACAGGAATTGTAATTGAACATTTTCTAATTGAATTACGAGGAATGCCAAAAGTAATTAATAATTTCCCATTACTCAAAGGAATTGCAAAAGTAATTGAAAAATTCTTTGTGCAAAAAATATTTTTGTGATTCAATCACTGTCTTCTATGACTGGAAATTCATTTCTCCTCGCCATATATGAGGACGGGTATGGTAAGATTATGTCTTTGTAGTTTAGCTTTGCTGTTGAGCGGCCGGCAATTGCATTGTACGTGGCTATCAACGTTTCTCTATATTTTCCTCAAGTGCTGCTGACAAGCGACTTGAATTTGTTTGCGGCTTTGTACGTTAGATACAATTTCGATGGCATACGCCTTGAAGGTGAGAGTGTCACCGAATGTTGCCCCTAAGATCTTTGGATGACGGACAGTCGCTAGCGCAACACCACCGACGTGAACTTCCAATGTGGATTTGGTCGGCTTGGTTCAGATAATTTGCCATGAGGCGTTTTGAGTGCCGTGGTTGGCTGTGCCAAAAGCTCTTGACAGCGCTGTTAGTGCTATGCAATTTGCGGAAGCCATACACGGCGGGATAGAAGAAGCGGCTTAACTACGGTAGGATGGCGGATGGCCAATGGTCGTCGTAGCAGCGGCGGGACGGATGCAGCGGCTTAACGGAGGTAGGATGGCGGACGGCCAACGGTCGTCGTAGCAGCGGCGTGACGGATGCAGCGACATAACGGCGGTAGGATGGCAAGGGCCAACGGTCGTCGTAGCAGCGGCGTGACGGATGCAGCGGTTTAAAGGCGGTAGGATGGCAAGCGGCCAGTGGTTGGTGTAGCAGCGGTGGCACCATCACGGCGGGATCGGCACAGCGATAGTATTGCAGACGGCCAACGGTTGGCGCAGCACCGGCGGGATGGAAGTAGCGGCGGCACCAGAGGGGCGACGATGCGACGGCAGCGGCGGTGGGTTACGTAACGCGTACCAGGGCCGGGGTGAGGGGGGAAACAGGCTGGTGGCTTGGTTTACCTGGACAACGGCTGCGTGTTCTAGGCGTGGTAGGATGGGGCGTACAAGCGGGCTTATATTGGTCGGTCGGCTTCGGCAGGATCGGGCTGATCGATCGTCTTCGGCAGGCTCGATAGTCGGCGGGGTCGGTCACCTGCGTGAGAAACTGCGAGGACTCGGGTTAGTGCTGGTTTCATCGCTGGACACCCCCGCCACCCTACTTGCACACTAGTAAAAGGTGCGTAAGGGGGCGGGGTTGTACCAGCCGAGACACCGTGGGTCGACCCGTGGGCGGAGGGGAAGTGCACCGTAACGGCACAGCGGAAGCCCCTTGTGCGCACGCATCGGCTCACGGCCGAAACCAGAGATGAGGAGAAGGGTTCGAATGGTTATGAAGGCGTCGGGCCGCTTCAAAAACCCAGGAGAGCGCGGGGGGCAAATTAGCACAAGGCATCCTCCCCGTCGTCCTTACCCAAGTGAAGGGTGACCCGCGCCATGACGGCGCCC
>JARSSU010013627.1:0-31952 GCA_029619165.1 Eurosta solidaginis
AACTCAAATCCGAAAATAAAAGAATAATGTTTTTTTTTCTAAAACGTTATAAATATTTCACTTTAATCGTGCTAATTCTTAATTCCAAAAGTTTTACTTTGACTTTCAATGTTCATATCTAAACCACTCTAAATGAGATATATTTACAAGTGTTCAAACTAAATACAAATTCAAAGTATTAATTAAATTTATATAAAAGGAGCGCGTCCGCGATTGCCGGCTAATAGTTTTTGACTAATTTGTTGAAAAAAGGATCGTTGCTGACGATGGCAGTGCTTGTGAATTTGCGCCTTTCCACTCGCCGCGCACGGCTGCGCATAAGAATTTCGCCGCCGTCTGGTCTTATTGGAGGCGGCTTAAACAAGTATAAAATCAGATTAATTTTGGCAACTTCACAGTTGCTCACCCAGTAGCAGAAATTTTAAATTTCTGCTTAGAAATTTTTTTGGAAAAATTTTGTCTAAGACAAAACGTAGATTTCTCAAAGAAAAATAATAATAAAAAAAGAAAAAAATCTGAATTTTGTAAAATACCAGAGTAAATTGGAATGCCCAATAAACATTTGAAAAGAAACCCCATCCATTGGGACGCATTTGATGTGCGAGAAATAGAAAATAGAAACTTCCTAAAAGAACTAGATGGGGTGAAAGAATTTTGGAAATCCATAGGTATGGACAGAGAGCCTACCGTGGAAGATATTATAAGACTAACCACCAGAGAACAAGAAATGATGCTCATGTTCGAAAAATATTTTCCAAATAGACATGGTTAGAAAATGAAAAAAAAACAATAAATTTACAAATAAAGTTTTTTTAAGAAAGTAATTTTAAATTTTAAAGAAAAGAAAAATTTTTACAAACAAGAAAGTTGTAAAATAAAATTTTAAGTTGGAATGCCTAGAATAAAGAATAAAATCAATAGATTTATCAAAGCTTAAATTAGCCTCTTTCTCAAAACAAGAAAGTTATTAAAGGAAATTTTTAATTATTCATTATGTCTTGGTGGAAAAAGCTAGCAAATGGCATTATGAAAGCCATAGCTGGTTATGAAATAGGAAGAGAAAACTCAAGAAATCCGGAAAACAAGGTATCGGAGAACCGAATAATTAAATACGAACCACCAGTAGAAGAAGAAACCAACAACATTCAAAATATCTCCGTTGTTTGGTTAATCGTGTTATTTTTCGCATTCCTACTATTGATCATTGCAATAGCTATGATGCTCAAAAACTATATCAAAACAAGTAAAGGTGTCTAAGTTCGGATGTAACCGAAGATTATATACTCAGCGTGAGCTTCAATTGTACATTTCATTTCAGATAAATTACTTTTCTACATACACGTGGCACCGCCCGTTTAAAATATCTCCCCCATTTCCTCTTACAATAAAACTTGATAAGTGAAATATCATTGATTCAAAACTATTTTTTGCTAAGTTATAGCTTATTATTCCAATTTACGACCCTTTTAAACATGTTTTATATCTAAGTTACCGTGGTCTTTAACCGATCCCGTCCATTTTTACTAGAAATATTTTCTGCTATAAGGAAAATATGTGTACACAATTTCATTACGATATGTTAATTTTTTTTCGAGTTATGGCTCCCGAAATATAGAAAATTGCTTAGTCATAAAAGGGGCGGTGCCAAACCCGTTTTCAAAAATTTTTGAGTTTTCCAATTTAATGTTATAACTCAATTTAGAAAGTTAAATTCAATTGATACAAAGCTCTTTTCGCTAAGATATAGCTTATAATTTTCGTCTACGACCCTTTTAAAAAGCTTTTATATAAAAGTGGGCGTGGTATTTATTAAATCTCGTCTATATTTTCTAGAAATATTTCCTGCTACAGGTAAAATTTGTGTACAAAATTTTATTACGATCCGTTAATTTTTCTTCGAGTTATGGCTCTCGAAACATAGAAAATATCTTAGTCATAAAAGGTGCGGTGCCACGCCCATTTTGTAAAATTTGTAGTTTTTCCTATTTACTGTTATAAATCCACTTGGGAAATGAAATACCATTGATATAAAGCTCTTTTTTTGCCAAAGATATACCTTAATTTATTCGTCCACGACCCTTTAAAAAATCTTTTATATAAAAGTGGGCGTGGTCTGTTGGAGGTCCTCTAATTTAAAATAAAAACAGCCGTTCTTCTGAACAATAAGGAATGTATATTTCGACTTACTTCAACGTCGGTTAGATACACAGAGATAGAAAATAATTATTCGTAAGTTAAAATGGCGAATATAAAGAATGAATTCGCAAAGCAAAAATGCGATTACAAGTTGCAAAAGAAAAAAAAACAGAGTTGCCACATGAAATAGAATTTCAACACTCCTCCTCAAATCTGGTATTCATTTGCAGTCACAAATTAATAATTTAACTCATAAAAAACTTTGACGATATTTTACATGTACTAGATTAAACCTAACAATTTTACAAACTTGTTATGATTTAACTTGCTTAGATTTTTTGTAAATATATCTGCCATATATCTGAGCTTGAACAATATTGTAATTCAATTAAATGTTTCTGATACATATCTCTTATATGATGATATTTAATTTCTATGTGCTTACATCTTGTATGGTATACAGCATTTTGATAAGATGTAATGAGCTTAAATTATCACCATTTACAACAATTTTGTCAGGCCTATGTACATTTATTTCGTCCAAAAATTGTTTTATGAACATAACCTCTTTTGCGGCAGTTGACAACGATATGTATTCCGCTTCGGTGCTGCTCAAGGCCACTGTTGATTGCTTCTTCGACTCCCAAGACACCGCACAACCGGCTAAAAGAAATACATAGCCAGTGAACGATTTGCGCTCGAGTGACCCTCCACCCCAATCAGTATCAGCATAGCATTGTATCGGCGTTCCCTTCTTACTGTACGTGAGCGATAAATCAATCGTAGAACATAAATATCTTAACACCCTTTTTGCCGCTGCCAAGTGTTCGCTATGTGGCTCATTATTATGCTGCACAAGCTTGCACACTGTATGTATAATATCTGGCCTTGTGCACAACGCCAGATACAACAACGAGCCTATCAGCGACTGGTACTCTTGTTTGCCAACGCGCTTGCAACTAGAATCAGCGCATAATATTTGTTGCTTAGGATCGAGTGGTGTTGCTATAGGACGACAGTTTAACATGTCATGTTGTTGCAGCAATTCTTTGATTTGCCCTATTTGTCGTATAGCTATTGCGCCCCTTTCACCTTCTCTTTCGACTTCCATACAAAGAAATAATTGAACAGGACCCTTATTTACCACTTGCAGTCTTTTCGAAATTTCGTGCTTAATAGAGCTCATCTCTTTCTTGTTTGTGCTGGCTATTAGCAAATCATCTACATACACTGCTAACAAATTGATGTGCCCGTCGTGATGCTTCGTATATACGCAAGGCTCTGTTACACATTGTTTAAAACCAATATTAATTAAAATGTCATGCAACCGCATATTCCATTGACGTCCTTTCTGTTTCAAACCATATAAAGCTTTCTTTAACTTAAGACTTATTGGGATACTCGCTGTTTTTAAATATATATTTCGTCATCTATGATACCATTTAAAACGCAGATGAAAACGTCAACATGGTGTAGGTATAGGTGGTACTCTGCAGCTAACGCGAAAATTGTACGGATAGTAGAATACCGCACCACAGGTGAAAACGTATCGGTATAGTTCACCCCATATACTTGGCTGCACCCTTTGGCTACTAGCCTTGCCTTAAATCGATCAATTTCACCGTTCTTGTTTTTCTTGATCGAAAATACCCATTTGCACTTTATAACTTTCTGATTTTTTGGTAAATCTACTAGCTCCCATGTATCGTTGTCTAAAAGAGCTTGATATTCAGCACACATTGCTGTACGCCACTCACTTGCATGGTCACTAGACATGGCTTCACCCACTGTATTCGGAATATCAACATCATAGAGAACATTTTCATAATGGTATTCTTTCTTTGGCCTTCCTGGTTTCCCTGACCGCACCAACTTAGGCCGACCAGGGCCTACTTGTTTAGTAGCAGGCTCTTCATCACTTTCTTCTTTTGCAGATTTATAATCACTCTCTGGCTCGTCTTCAGCACTAACACGTTCATTATCTAGCTTGTCTTCAGTGCTAATACATTCATTCTCTGGCTTGTCTTCAGTGCTAACCCACTCACTCTTTAGCTTGTCTTCAGTGCTTATACATTCACCTTCTGGCTTGTCTTGATTTGACTTTCTTTCCGAATAGTTGGTTCTATAAATGATACATCACGTCTTAAAATAATCCTCTTGTGGCAGAATCATACAAGCGATAGCCCTTGGTAGCACTACCGTAACCAACCATTATATACGCTTTTCCCTAGCATTGAATTTACTTTTAGGTTTTTATCTGAGGCGTAAGCCACTGATCCAAATGTTCTTAGATGTGACACAACTGGTTTTCTTTTATACCATGCCTCATAAGGCGTCATTTCATCGACTGCTTTTTTGGTGACCTATTTCGCAAGTAGGCTGCAGTATTTACAGCTTCTGCCCATAATGTATCACTCAAGTTCGCACCAATTAGCATGCTCCGTGCCATCTCTACCAATGTCCGGTTATAGCGTTCAGCTACACCATTCTGCTGCGGAGTGTAGGGTACCGTGAACTGATGCAAAATGCCACAATCTTTTACATACTGCTGAAACAGATTATTTGTGTATCAGTGCCATTGTCACTTCTAATGGCTTTATTAGACACCCAGTTTGACGTTCAGCGAAAACCCTGAATTCTTTAAATTTACTGAAAACTTCGCTTTTGTGCTTCATTAAATAAACAAAACCATATCTTGATTTGTCATCTACAAATGTCAATACGTATTTCGAACCACCAGCCGATGTTTTACTGGCCCAAACACATCTGTATGTACTAGTTCAAGTAATTCGCTTGCTCGATTTGAACTTGATGTAAATGGTTTTGTTACACATTTACTCTGCATACATACAACACACGGAATAGATTTTGGCACATTTACTTGAAGCCCGTTCACTAAATTTTTGCTTACAAGCATACGCATGCTGTCATAGTTCAAATGACCATACCGTGCATGCCACTTCATTGCTTCATTCTGCTGGCCTGCAAAGAATAACATTTTCTTATTTTCTGTGAACAAAAATATACCACCAACTTTGTTTCCACGCAATATTACGCTGCCGTTGTTTTCATATACCGTGACAAAATCTTTTGCAAATTTAACACAAAGGTTATTTTTCACTGCTTTCGGTACTGAAAAAAATTGCATTGCAATACAGGAACATAAAGTAAATCAATCAGCTGGATTTCTTCCCTTCTGCTTTTAGCCGAACTGTTCCCTTTCCCATTGCTTCTATACATTTGTTACCAGCTAACAAAATGTTTTCATTGTATTCATTTAACTCATCGAACATGTTTCTGTCACAACACATATGCAACGTGGCTCCGCTATCGATACACCACACGTTCGACTGCAAGTTGTTTGACTCAACGCTGAGAGCAGAGTAAATGTTTTTGGTTTCTCGTTTGTTTTATCTGTCTATTCCTGGTTTTTGTTGCTTTTATTGCATTGTGCAGCAAAATGACCCGTTCGTCCACAACTAAAACATTTTAAGTTCGATCGATTTCTAGAACATTTACTTCGCTGCGACGACTTGCTGCCACTGCTTTTACCCTTTTCATGTGCCATGAAAAACTTGCACGCTACTTTCTGCAATAGGCGACACACTCATTTTCGACGTTGCTCTTCCTCAAGCAATTTAATTTTTAACAAAATCAGCTTTGGAAGCTCATCCGTGACTCTAACGCGACAACTAAATTTCGAAAGACTTCGGAAGACTAGCTAGGAGCATTATTACAAATAACTCCTCCTGCAGATCTATACCAATTTCTGCTAGCTTCTCAACTATACTCGAAAAATTGCTTAGATATTGTTGTACCTGATCACTTTCTGCCATGCGCATATCCAGTAGCTGCTTAAATAAAGACACCTTTCGCGCAGGGCCTTTTGGTCGATGTATATCCTGCAACCACACTCCATGCTTCTTTTGCTGTTTTGCATTTTCACGTAGGCAATTTGTATTGGCGTTAGGCTTAACACAATTGTTGCCATGGCCTTCTCATCACTCGATTTCCATGCTTTTGTTCAGCGTCTTCGGCTTCTGTAGCTGGCTGCATAAGTGCACCTGACACCACATCCCAGAGCTCCTTGTATACAAGTATACTTTTTACTTGAACGCACCATGCGTCATAGTTGGACTCATCCAACTTCTCAATATTAAACAACGAGGAATTGTTCATTTTTCTTAGCACTTTATGTAGGGGCTGGGCCCATAACCTGTTGGAGGTCCTCTAATTTAAAATAAAAACAGCCGTTCTTCTGAACAATAAAGAATGTATATTTCGACTTACTTCAACGTCGGTTAGATACACAGAAATAGAAAAGAATTATTCGTAGTTAAAATGGCGAATATAAAGAATGAATTCGCAAAGCAAAAATGCGATTACAAGTTGCAAATGAAAAACAGAGTTGCCACATGAAATAGAATTTCAACATGGTCCATAACCGATTTCGTTAATTTTCTTCCAAAAAATTCCTTACAGTAAAGGCAACCTCTCTGCCGAATTTTGTTACGATAGGTTAACGATTTTGATTTATGATTATTAATATTTGTAAAATTGATTAATCACAATTGGCCGGTGCCACGCCCATTTTAAACAATTTTTTTCAAATTTTTATCAGTCCACACGTCAAATTATTATTTACTAAATAATAAGGTTTTTGTGTTTTCCAAAATGTTATATATATAAAAAGTCGGCGTGGTTATCATCCGATTTCGCTCATTTTCAATACCAATCTATTCTGGGTTCAGCTAAGCTCGTGTACTAAATTTGGTGAAGATATCTTAACATTTACTGAAGTTATCGTGTTAACGGACAGACGGACGGACGGACGGACATGGCTCAATCAAATTTTTTCGATACTGATGATTTTGATATATGGAAGTCTATATCTAATACACTCTGCGTGCCAAAGCACTCTGAGTATAATTAAATTTAGACAAATAAAAAGCTTCCAAGATCACATATAAAACCTCATTTCAACCAAAACTCCAACTACATTTGAAGAAAATGTAAATATCAACTTCAGGCGGCCACCGTGGTGTGATGGTAGCGTGCTCCGCCTACCACACCGTATGCCCTGGGTTCGCACCCCGGCAAAGCAACATCAAAATTTTAGAAATAAGGTTTTTCAATTAGAAGAAAATTTTTCTAAGCGGGGTCGCCCCTCGGCAGTGTTTGGCAAGCGCTCCGGGTGTATTTCTGCCATGAAAAGCTCTCAGTGAAAAACTCATCTGCCTTGCAGATGCCGTTCGGAGTCGGCATAAAACATGTAGGTCCCGTCCGGCCAATTTGTAGGGAAAATCAAGAGGAGCACGACGCAAATTGGAAGAGAAGCTCGGCCTTAGATCTCTTCGGAGGTTATCGCGCCTTATATTTATAATTAAAATCCCATTCCAAACAGTAACCTTCAAAATGCCTCAATCAACAGTAGAGACAGCTTCATCAGCGCTGTCTAAGTTCAATGGCAAACCAAGAATTTTAATACCTTTAAAGAAAAGAAAAAGGGCATGCACTCAATCTTCAGCTAAATAGCTACATATGTTCAAAATATCTCTCTCTTGATAAGTACAGGAGCAGATACAATTCGATAGTAATATCACGATTAATACTTCAAAAAATTCATAGCAGGAAAAGAAAGTGGAAGCATACATTAACCAGCCAATAACAATATTACCAACAAGAATGGAGAAAATAAAGACTCACAAAGAGAACCTTATTATAAATAAAGCGCTTAATAAATAAATTTGCAACTAGATATGTTGCGCTCGTTTTCATCCCAAAGGATAGAAAATTTGTAGCATAGTACTTAAATACAAGCAACCGGATTGTTGAGGAATTTATTTGATTTAGGACAAATATTCGACCAGGCTGAAAAATGCCGGCAATTTAGGACTTGTAAGAAGGTCAAGTGTCCCTTAGGAGACAAATTGGTCTATAATAATGAATACTCGAGTAAGCAAATATAAATAATATAAAATAGGTACCCTAAGTTCTCAAAAGATCTAATGTTTGCATCAACCCCAGAAGTTATGCATGTGACAAAAGTCGACCAAATAAAAAAAAATTTTTAATAAATATCATGACGATTCTGTCTTGGTGGCCGCCGCAGAAAATCGGATGGCACATAAGATCTAATAAAAATATTACTGGAACATATGTAAAAATGGTATAAGAAAAGATATGAAAAATGTTTGCATCCACTGTACCCTATTGGTTTAACTACAACTACTTCTTGCTCTAGCAGCAAATGAATCTATCCAATCTACTGTATATAATACGCTCAGAAATCCAGCTTTTTAGAACAATGTCAATTTTCAGCCGATGATGAGTGAAACCATCATATTATTCTACGCGTTTAATTTAATAACAATGCAGAGGCTTTTGTTTGATAAAGATGGTAAAGGAAGGAGATCTAAATCAGTTATCTTTATTACTTATTAGAAATATAACAATAATATTAAATAAATATAATATTAGTTAGGATAACCGAAAAACCTCGCCTATTAGAGAGGACATAATCTTAGTTAATGTGTTCCGTAATATTGACAGGAACAAAAATTTTCTTTAACAAAATAAAGAGTAGAAATATAGATAGTAAAAACAATTTCACTTTAATTCCCTATAATATTGTGACGACTATGAGTGACACTAAGTGATACTCACATCCCTAGTCTGATGCTAAGTAAATAAAGTCACAACAACAATAAAGCAGACAGTCACTTGTATCTACATAAACGAATCAATCATTATGTCTACACATATGTAGGTACACGCAGCTGAGAAGCAAGCACAACCATATGCAGACATCTTATTTGAGATGCTCCTAAATGTAGGCAATTATAATTGTGGAAGTGTCGCTGACACATACAAGCATGGGGTATGAGAGAAGCTATAAAATCGTGCAATGTTAGTTATAGCTGAGAAGTTTTGAGAGCTCATGGACTAATGCTAGTAGATTCTATAAGATGCGAACGAGGAAACCAGAGAGTATAAAAGGCCGCAGATGTAGAGGCGCTGGAATTCAGTTTGATTTGAGTTGTCAAGCAGTTTCGATTAAGACGATATCTAGCGAGCAACAGCAGTATTATTTTGAATAGTAGAGTTTCATTTGAGCTATCAATCAGTGTGGTTATTAAGCAAGCTATTCGTTGCACAGTTTGAGTGTTATTGTGAAGTACTTTAATAAAGGCCATTTTGCCATTACTCAATATTGGAGTTATTTATTCAACAGTTTAGTGATTCGAACTTAGCAGAGGATTGCAAATAAGAGGATTTGCAGCAAATTCGTTACAATTGGTGTCAGAAGAGGAATTGTTGAATAAATTCCAGAGGACAACAAGGACATGGCAAAGTTAAGTGAATTGAAGA
The DNA here is from genome assembly GCA_029619165.1 of Eurosta solidaginis. Classification (NCBI taxonomy): domain Eukaryota; kingdom Metazoa; phylum Arthropoda; class Insecta; order Diptera; family Tephritidae; genus Eurosta; species Eurosta solidaginis. The sequence continues at coordinate 9,508 of JARSSU010013627.1, forward strand.
TCCAGCAACTGAAGAAGGAGTTGGAGAGCCGTGGATTGAATACAAGTGGCGTTAAACTCGAACTTCAGGCACGGCTATGAGAGGCAATGGAAGCAGAAGGAATTGATGTGTACGAGTATGTCTTTTATCCTGATGGGGACGAGACAACAACAAAAATTGAAGAGAAAAGCGAAACATCGCAGACAGTTACGAGCACAGACTTGAACATGATTTTGGCTGCATTATCTGCTCAAACATCGACATGTCATCTCAACTAGAAGAACAGAAAACGTATATGTCATCTCAACTAGAAGAACAGAAAACGTATATGTCATCTCAACTAGAAGAACAGAAAACGTATATGTCATCACAATTGGAATCGCAGGAGACACGTATAACATCCAAGATGGAAGCACAGGAGACACGTATATCCGAAATGTCGTCGCAAATGTCATCTCAACTGGAAGAGTCAGAAGACATATATGGCATCCCAGCTGGAATCACATGAGACACGTATTTCAGAAATGTCGACACAGATTACATCAAAGATGGAAACACAACTGAAAGAGCAAGAGGCACGTATATCATCAAAACTCGAAGCGCGTATGGACGAGAAAATAACGCAGTTTGAAGAAAAATTCGAGGCAGAGGTGGATGCTTTGAGAGGTCGTATACAGGAATTGCAACTAATTCCCCCAGTTGTTTCAGCAAGCAATACGAAGGTAAAAGCTCCAACTTTTGACGGCTCTGTTCCTTTCCAGGTGTTTAAGATTCAGTTTGAGAAGACCGCAGCAGTGAACAACTGGAGTGCGGAAGATAAAGTTGCTGCACTAGTTCGTGGCATTGAAAGGACTGCTGCTGAAATCCTACAGACGATTCCCGAAGGAGAGCGGAACAACTATGAAGCATTGATGGCCGCTGTCGAGAGACTGTTATGGAAGCGAGCATAGAAAACAGATATTCCAAATTGAGTTGCAAAACCGTCACCAAGAGCGAGTGAGACTTGCAGAGTTTGCTCGGATGTTGAAAGGTTGGCACATTCGCAATGCGGACGCACCCGTGGAATACACCGAGAGGGTAAAAATCCAGAGTTTTATAAATGGCATACGGGACGTGGAAACGAAGCGAGCTACATACGCAAACCCAAAGCCAACATTCGCAGAAACGGTATCCCATGCACTGACTCAGGAAACAGCATCGCTTCTGTGTAAGCCAGTTTACAAAGCACGCCGTGTGGAGATAGAAAGGCCAGAGAGGGTAGACGCAATATTGGAGGCGCTGAAAGGATCGCAAAAGCGGAGTGAAAAAGTTATCAAATGTTTCAAATGCGGGAAGTCCGGTCACATTGCCCGTCATTGCGATCTTGATCCTAGTAGTTCCAACAATGTGGGTGGCCGTAAACGCAAACCTGGAGAAGATGAGCAAGAGCGAGTAAGAGGTATAGATCGAGAGCTAGATCCAGCTATTGAATGCCCTGTGATATCTGTGTTGCAAATTGGTAGAAAATCGAGCAGTCTTACCATCAGAGGGAATGTGGATGGCAAAGAACATGTACTGACTGTAGATACGGGCGCATCTCATTCCTTGATTCGATCTGATTTGGTCCACAGGAGAGTAAAGTCATTACCTGGAGCAAAGTTGCGTACGGTCACAGGCGAGTATAACCAAGTCCAGGGAGAAGTGATATGTGAAGTCCTAATTGGGAAGGTCATGGTTCTACACAAATTCGTTGTGGCGAGATCGTTGATGAAGTCATATTGGGAGTGGACTTCTTGGTTGACCATGACATCAGGATCGATATGCGGAGAAAAATTATGCGCTATAAGAACCAGGATGTGCCACTTAACTTCAGTTTGGAAAAAGTTTCAGCAGTAATCGAGTACTGGTGGAGAAAAGGCGACAAAGGCCACGAAAGTCAAGGGTAAAGGTTGATGGATCGAATGGGCCAAATAAAGCGAAATTAAAAGTACCTGCGAGAAAAAGACCGGCATTGACAAAACCTAATGGACGCACAACACCGAAGCAACGAATTTCCCAGAAAAAATGCGAGGGTAGTTTCAAGCCAGAGTGCACTACTGTTGTGAAACGTGGGAACGATGCTGAGTATGCGAAACCAATCCGTCAAGCGCAAGCTCTACGAAGTAGTTCATTGGCTCAGCAGCAGAGTGCGAGGGAACGATCCGGGATAATGAGTAGTAAGATGAAACACAGGTACGACAAGGAAAATAATTCAGAAGGTTTCCGAGAGGGAGATTTGGTACTGCTATACAACCACCACCGACAGAAAGGTGTTCCATCCAAATTTCGGTGCAGTTGGGAAGGCCCGTACAAAGTTGTGAAGAAGATCAGTGACACCATCTACCGCATACAAACCATTGGGAAACCTCGATGTAGAAGAGTGGTTCAATTGGAGATGCTAGCAGCGTTTAGATCGGGAGATTTGTCTGATCGGGACGATCAGACTTAGGTGGAGGGCAGTGTGACGACTATGAGTGACACTAAGTGATACTCACATCCCTAGTCTGATGCTAAGTAAATAAAGTCACAACAACAATAAAGCAGACAGTCACTTGTATCTACATAAACGAATCAATCATTATGTCTACACATATGTAGGTACACGCAGCTGAGAAGCAAGGCACAACCATATGCAGACATCTTATTTGAGATGCTCCTAAATGTAGGCAATTATAATTGTGGAAGTGTCGCTCACACATACAAGCATGGGGTATGAGAGAAGCTATAAAATCGTGCAATTTTAGTTATAGCTGAGAAGTTTGAGAGCTCATGGACAATGCTAGTAGATTCTAGAAGATGCGAACGAGGAAACCAGAGAGTATAAAAGGCCGCAGATGTAGAGGCGCTGGAATTCAGTTTGATTTGAGTTGTCAAGCAGTTTCGACTAAGACGATATCTAGCGAGCAATAGCAGTATTATTTTGAAAGTAGAGTTTCATTTGAGCTATCAATCAGTTTGGTTATTAAGCAAGCTATTCGTTGCACAGTTTGAGTGTTATTGTGAAGTACTTTAATAAAGGCCATTTTGCATTACTACATATTGGAGTTATTTATTCAACAGTTTAGTGATTCGAACTTAGCAGAGGATTGCAAATAAGAGGATTTGCAGCAAATCGTTACAATATAGAAAATGAAAATAAGAATATAATAATTCACTCAAATAGGCATAAACTACTAAAAATTTGGATTAGTTATCAACAAAATACTTTAACTCGGCTGATGACTCCATCTGTGTGTGAGTTATCTCTTCGTTGCCTTTTATATATGTGTGTAAATGATGATTGATGAGTTCATGCATGTACGAGTGGCTGCTTCATGAGTTTTTATTGCTGCGTTATTGTTTATTAGTATCAGCTTAGTGATGCTAATATTCGTCACAATATTCATCTTAAAAATCGCTTAGGTATGTACATCCTTTCACTATATATTTCTTATCTTATACAGCCGATTATTTGGAGATTACGAATGGAATAAGATTCTTGTTCAACCCCATTCATGAAAGGTATGAAGTCTTCGGCACAGCCCCGTCCTTACTTATTCTTCTTGAAAAATATTCTTATTAACTACATAATTAACTTTTTCGTAATCAAAATATAAAAACAATCATTCGGTTAATATTTTTCTTTCAATTCAGAAGTGAGACGGTTCGCGCGTACACGAGGTGGAAGTATGTGCAAAGCGTTCAAAGATGCATTTCTCTTAAAAGCAGCTACGTGTTTGAATAATCGTGTCGAGGTCTATAACGTGAAATATGCTAAAGGTTTACCAGTGCATTCTAAAAGATAGATGGACAAAAGGAAATCCATTGGAATAAAAAAATCGTGCGTGTAATTTGTGGTGTTGTTTTGTAAATTCGGTAAAACTTTCGTAAAAATTAGAAGCATAAAATCGTGCCTGTCGCGCAATTAAAACTTTTGTTGCAAGAGAGAAATGCTCTCTCAACTGGTACAAAAACTACGATCATTAGTCGCTTGATTGACCTTGTTGTCTTTTCAAATGAATAGAATTCAAAGATGAAAACGAAACGGAAGAAGCTACGGGCGTTGAAAATAATGACGAACAAATGAATGAGTTGCGTGGAATGCTCAAAAATATGTTGAGTTATGTGCAAAACAACCCTCTAAATAGTGTTGTGAATATCGAGCAAAGCGAACGAGATCGAAGTGTAAGTAATTGTCTCCTTACACAAATAAAAATTCAAGTATACCGGTACCGCGAAGTAATTATTCAGTGCGTGAAATAGCTGAAACTGTTCCAGACTTCGACTCGGCAGGTGATGTTTCGTTGTCAGCTGAGGAATTTATTGAAAGAGTGAATAGTGTAATTTGTGCACCTTTGGGGAGATTATTGTTTTCGTGTGAGTGCATTTGGGCGACGATATAAGTTGAGCGAAACAGCTATGGTAAAATACGCGAGAGAAGGACTACGTAATCGTAAACTATAAGTAGCAATAGCTGCTCAAAAAATAAATACATTGAGAGAATTAAGAGAAACATTAAAAGAGTATGAAACGAATTGCCGATGAGTATGTCGCGTAATCAAACAAAGTTCGAAGTTAAAGATCAAGCAAATATGGATGAAAACAAGAGTGAATATTCTAATAAGAAAAATGAGACCAAAACAAATAAGACTGTGAAGTGTTATAATTGTGATGAAATAGGCTATATTTCCGTTAATTGTCAAAACCCACAACGTAAACAAAGAACGGATGTAAGAAAGTGCATACAAAAGGTGAATCGGAATGTAAGCCTGTAGCAAAAATAAGAAATGCATTTATCAATATGATGATAATTTTAAAGTTGGCACGTTATGGGTGGACAAAATATAAAAGCGTTTATTGATACGGGTGAACTGTAACATGATTAGAAAATCTGTGAGTGACAAAACAGGTGGCAAATATAATAATTGTGCCATACAGATTACTGAAATATGTGGTGGTAGTCGACATGCAAATGAGGTATGGGAAACAAACTTAATGGTCAATGAAATGATATAACGGTTAATCTATACGTAGCAGATGACGAATTATTACCTTGCGATATTTATTAGGGCAAGACAACCTTGTGCGTAATAAATTGAGATTAATTATCAAATATGGTAAGTGGCGATGAATGCCGTGAAGACGACGAGTAAATGAAAACCGCGGTTATTAATCGAAACAGTTTATTCACGTACAAGCTTCATCCCAAGACTAAACTAGCAAATTATTTAATACGAGTATGAAACCATTTGGGTATGTACCAAAAATAATAACAGAACAATTAATACAATTACATATTTATATCCATACATTTTTCTAACATACTAATAATACTTAAAATGAGAACAACTGAAAAGAAACTGTTACACATGTAGAGAATGCCTAACTAAGTACAGAGACCGTGAACTATATTTGTACAAAATAAATTATATGTAATATATTCTGAAATATCCCGGGTACCCTGAAACGGTGTTTCAGAATGTAGGTAGTACCACAATTTTCGTGACAGGTCGAATAAATTTCCGGATGCTGTTTTCAACTTTGCAACACGAACCAGACCATCCTTACCCGGGTATATCTCTATTACTTTTGCGAGTAACCATCGAGCAGGAGGTACGTTAATTTCCTTTAGGACCACTATGCTTCTATTGATATGTTTGGAGTCCCGTTTGTCTACTGGCCTTTGCTGTAATGAGGCTAAATACTCCATATGCCATCGCTGCCAAAACCCCTGCATCATGTTTGAACGTGCTGCCAATAGTCAGTTTATTTGGTTCAACATCAGACAACTTTCCTTCTGGTACCATAGTGTATGGACGACCTATTAAAAAATGGGGAAAGAGATAAGTAGTTAATGTCAGTGTCCGGCGCTGCTCCAAGTGGCCGGGAGTTAACCAGTGCTTCAATGTGAGACAACAGGGTATGCATTTGTTCGAAGGTTAAAGCATGGTTGCCAATAACGCCTCGTAGATGGAGTTTGGACTGATCGAATTTCCGACTCCCATATTCCTCCCCAATGCGGTGCATGTGGTTGTATGTAATTCCATCGCATTCCGTCCTCTGCCAAGGATGCAGAGAAATGATTTAATTACGCTCTTGTGACATAAGTGGCCTTATGCATTTCATCCAATTGACGAGATGCCCAAGAAAATTTCTGCAGTTGTTGCTAAATATTTGGGAGCACTTTCCACTACGTGACATGAATAGCATAATGCTGCCAGGAAACGATCGGTGCTTAAGTGCGTTGCCAGCTCCAAGTGAATAGCAGGTGTTGTTAACCAGACAAATAAACATATATATCCTTTTGATAATTTAGGCTTTCTGCCAGAAGCCACCTTTAATGCTAGCGGTCCCGCATAATCGCATCCACTATTTTCGCACGGATATGCCTGCCTACTCGAATCGCAGGGAGATCTGCCATCATTTGTTACGTAGATATTTGCCGTTGACGAAACCATTTCACGCACTTGAAAGTAAGGCTGCGAATTAAGTTTCTGGCTTCCAAACCCAATATTTTTGCCGGATAATTACAAAATGTGCTGACACCCCTGGATGCAAATTTTTTGTGTTCCTCCTGTAGAAACAGATACGTAATTCGGTGCGACTTCGGCAATTTTTCCATCTATCTCCGCGCAACGAATACGCCCTCAAACCAGCATCAAGCCGCACTCATCATAAACGGATTAAATTTTAAGAGCTTGGAGCGGGAGTTAAGTTCCCGCGGGAGTTAAGTCCCGCTCCAAGCTCTTAAAATTAATCCGTTATTGATGAGTGCGGCTTGATGCTGGTTTGAGGGCGTATTCGTTACGCGGAGATAGATGGAAGTCGCACCGAATTACGTATCTGTTTCTACAGGAGGAACACAAAAAATTTGCATCCAGGGGTGTCAGCACATTTTGTAATTATCGGCAAAAATATTGGGTTTGGAAGCCAGGAACTTAATTCGCAGCCTTACTTTCAAGTGCGTGAAATGGTTTCGTCAACGGCAAATATCTACGTAACAAATGATGACAGATCTCCCTGCGATTCGAGTAGGCAGCATATCCGTTCGAGAATAGTGGATGCGATTATGCGGGACCGCTAGCATTAAAGGTGGCTTCTGGCAGAAAGCTTAAATTATCAAAAGGATATATATGTTTATTTGTCTGCTTAACAACACCTCTCTCTTCGCCAAATTTTCTCGAAATTCCTTAAAGCAATCCTGTACATATCGCAAAAGTATTCGTCTTGCATCTTCAAATTCGTGATATTTCAAATAGCCTTCAGTGGTCCCCCTGGTATGTGGACGTAAATGTTTGATGAATCGCAGAATATAGGCAACAGTTCTAACAAGTTTGATCCAAGAAGATGATTTTTCAACAAGATTTTAAGTGAGTGGCTGCATTCTGGAGCAGTTAGAACCAAGCTTTACTGTGTTAGCCTTAAGTTCTTTGTTCACATCATGGTCTGTAGTTGTTTTGTAAGGGGGTCCTTCTCAGAAGCGCTTCTTGGAAGCCCCTTTCGTCGCGTAACCATGGTGGCCCGTTCCACCAAATGTTGAAATTGAGCAGCTCGGCTGCAGGCATACCTCGACTAGCGCAATCGGCAGGATTTTCTTGGACACAACATGGTTCCAAACGCGGCGTGGTAAAAATGTCAATAATTTCCGACGTACGATTCGCAACAATGGTCTTAAGCTTTGCTGGAGATTGTGAAAGCCAAGCTAAAACTATCGTCGAATCATGCCACGTGTTAACTAAAATAACGCTTTGTGGTAAAATTTCTTTATAACGCTAATGAGACGTGATAATAGCAATGCACCGCATAGCTGCAGGCTCGGCAACGACATTTGCTTCAGGGGAGCTACTCGCGTCTTAGCAGCAACGAGATGCGCATGATATGCCCCATCTCGATCCTGGGTGCGGCAGTATACTACGGCTACATAGGCCTGCTTGGATGCACCGCAAAAACCTTGTAGGTCTATAGCATCTGTTATTGACGTCGACACAAAGCGGGGTATAGAAACCCTTTTAATACTTTCCATGTCGCTGAGATATTTAGCCATAACCTTCCAGACGCACTGGGCAGCGGGGTATCCCAATCCAAGCTAAGCAACCACAATTTCTGAAGCAGAATTTTGTACTGAACAATGACAGGCGCCAATAATCCCAGCGGATCAAATATGCGCGATAATTCTGACAACAACCGTCTTTTACTAACACTAGCCGAATCCTCAACACATACCTTGTAAACTAAATTATCTCCTACTGGATCCCAACGTAAACTAGGACCTTTGCTGTCCCTCTTCTGCAAAATTCATTATATTTTGATCCTGCTGGCTTGAACTTTGGCTTGGGCAGTTAGATACCCATTCACTTAGCTCTAGACCAGCACGTGACATTAGCTGACAAAGCTCATCCTTTATTTCAAGCAGATTTTCCTCAGTTTCAGCACGATCAACACGTCATCAACATAAAAATTTCCGCTAATATTTTCGATGCTAGCGGATATTGTTCCGCGTAGTCTTTAGAAAGCTGCTTCAAGACTCTTACGGCTAAAAAAGGGTGCTGATGATGTTCCATAGGTGACTGTACTAAGTTGAAAATGACCAACCCGATCCTTCGGAGATTCGCGCCACAAAATGCGCTGATAATTTCGATAATCTTCGGCTGCCCAAATTTGTCGAAACATTTTCACAATATCGGCGGAGAAAACAAATCTATGCATTGGGAAACGGAAGCAAACAACAAATAGATTTCTTTGAATGTTTGGACCTGTGCAAAGAGCACTGTTGAGTGATAACTCATTCGCATCCCTAAATGAACCATCGAAACCAACTCGCAGCTTTGCCCCAGAACTGGGTGATGAGGCATGTAAAGGTATTTTCCATCATTAAATTATATTTCATCAGAACCCAACTCCCTGATGTGCCCTTGCTTAATGTACTCTAGTATAAACTCCACGTACTTGTGTCTGAGTGAATCATCTCTCATTAAACGACGTTCAACTGTTAGAAAGCATGCCAAGGCTCCGCTTATTGTGTCCAAAAACGTGAAGTTTGGTTGATGAAATGGTAACTCCACTACATACCTGCCATCGGCTGATCTTAAATGCATGGTGGTAAAATAATTTTCAGCATAGTCAATCTCCCGACTATCTACTGGTATCTGAGCCTCTTCAATCTCCCAAAACTGTTTTAAAGACCTATCGATATCAGCTAGAGTGACTAGCGAAGTTGAGTGACGTATAGGATTTGGTGGCATACCTGTAACTATCCACCCAAAAATAGACGATACGGCTATAACATTGCTATGCGTGTCGTAGATTTTATCCGCTGTGAAGATATCCCATACTTACTGTACGCCAAGCAGAATATCAATATGCGCTGGCTTATGGAATGACGGCGCCGCGAGGGGAAGCCCACCGAGCTGAATTATTGTAGTTGTTTTTATTGGTTCTCTTGGGAGTGGAGACGTAACTCCGCTAAGAACGTTAACGTTGACATCTAACATGTGACTGCTTACTCGAGATTTGATACGTAGAGCGCATTGTCCACGCGTAGTTTCGGCATGACCGATGGTATACCTGAAAGAACTACACGAGAATAATAGCGCGAGAGGGCTAGGCCTTGTGCGCAGCGCTCTGTAATATAAGAGAGTTCAGAGGCACAATCCGATAATTCGCTGCAGTCTGAATGTAAGCAGTAGCTGTGGGCAAAATAAAATCATTGCTACTCCCTTGCGAGTTATCAATTGCGTTTATGTGCTCTGAACTATTTGTTGAGCATGAGCGAGCAACATGTGATATAGTTGTCCACGGGGTCGATGATATTCGGAGAAATGGAAGAAGCGCTCGCTGCTGGCGCCCACAACGATGTCGCTCTAGCAGGGTGAACCAAAGTGTGGTAACGTGGGTGACATCCCTTGCAACGGAATTTGCTTGAACATGAATACGATGTATGACCACCATTAGACAATTGAAGCAAAGAGATTTACCTTTATAAAATTACGACGATTTTCAATACTAAGTGAGGCAAATGCTGGGCATTTCGCGATGCTATGTTTTTTGGAACTACATTTTATACATGATGGAGTATTTGAGTCAGTGGCTACTAAGGCACGCGACTGCTTACCCGCCTCAGATGTTTTCGACGAACTATTACTCCTGCGAACACCTAACTCCAACTCTTCGCAACGGGAGTCTAAGAATCGTAGAAATTCTTCAATGAAATGTGCAGATTTTGCTTTGCTGTCATTTATCCAACGACGCCTAGACTCTGGATACATTTTCGCTAACAACAAATAAATTAACCAACAATCGCGACTAGTTTGATTGAAGCTTCCAGGCCCCGAATAACTTCATGAGCTCCATCAAAAATATTGCATAGCAAGGTTGGATTTTCAAACCGACGTTGTCGTCAGATTCATAAACATGTCGATAAAAGAGTTAACGATGTGTCGCGGTCGATTGTAGCTGTTTAAGTGAGTTGTGCTCACTTAAATAGTATTCCATTCCTTAGGTCACTATCCGTTTGATAAGTGACTTCGGTCACATAACTAGCGCTCATACAACCCTGCAAGTAAAGTCGATGGGAGTTGCCATCCATTACGTCCAACCAACACTCATTGGAGTTGCCTTCCAATGACGTGATCTTCTATATATACATTTGCAATCCGTCATTTCGCTCTCTTCTTATTCGTTATCATCAGCTAGTCGCACGATGGGCATATCGTTCATCTGTAATCAAGCATCATCTAGAAAGTCGAAGTCTACCAACGAAGTACACCCATCTTCAAGCAGATTCAATCAATTCAGTTTCTCACCAATCAAATCCATCCAGGAAGTATCTCCAAACAGTATCGTAGGTTTGTCAATTTATATTAATCAACTCACGCACTTGCGGTGAACCCTTTGTCCATCTTACATGTGCCAATATCCTTGCGCGATAGTCATCGGAACATATACGTGCCATCGCGGAAGGAGTAATTAAGCACATCATTCAATTCATTAACATCATTTTATAAATCTTTGATTAAAACCTTTCAAATATCATTTGTCTAAATCTACCTTCAATACATAAATTTCTACTGTTAGTTTTAAGTGTTAATATTCAATAAAATGAATATAATTGTATATACATCACTTCTGCATCACTGCCTTTAACAGTTGCAATCACCCAGCCTTAGCCATGCTGTTTTGTAGGCAATGTCTGTCACTGGCAAGTGCTTCATTAAACTAGCGGCTTCGTCGCGCAGTAACGAAGTCAGGTAGTGGAACTTCTGAAACATTAGTTAAAGTGGTTTTCGAATCCACAGAACTAACAAACAAATCGCGAAATGTAGCCCAATACTTTTAATTTCCCGAGAAGGATGGGATATTTATTTTTGGTCAGTCATTTTCAATATATTTTGATGGTTTAGAAACCTGAGCGAATATGTCGAGCAGTGATGCTTGCTGTTCAGCCAACTTTGAGATAACACTGTCGGTCTTGTTGCTTCTAGCGCTGTTCTCGTCGTGTTCTTCGGGCGCAGGCAGGCCCGATTTTAAAGTAAGTAGCAACCCACGTGCTAGCATATATTTTCTCATATAGTGCATAATCTACCTCTGGATCGGCGTACTCCGGACTGCCTACGTATTTTTACATTTGATCTGTGGTATGCACAAACTCCTTCCATATCTCGTGCAGGCGTTCGAGCCTGGTGCTAACCTGGTCCCTCGTAATGTCCTCGGGAGGAACTTCCGCGAATGGAAGCAGACGAGTGATGGCACCCATGAGGCGCCCGCGAGATTGTACAAGAAGATTGTATTCTGCCAACCTTTTTGACAAAAGACTTTGCTAGGTTAATTTTTATTTAAATAATTTATAATTTGAAAAACAAAATGGAGCCGATCCGGCTCGAAGGACCAGTTCCAATGGTGATAAATGCCGTGAAGGCGACGAGTAAATGAAAACCACGGTTAGTAATTGAAAGAGTTTATTCACGTACAAGCTTCATCGCAAGACTAAACTAGCAAATTATTTAATACGAGTATGAACCCATTTGGGTATGTACCAAAAATAATAACAGAACATTTAATACAATTACCTATTTATATGCATACATATTTCCTACGTACCAATAATAATTACAATGAGAACAACTGGAAAGAAACTGTTACAAATATAGAGAATGCCTAACTAAGTACAGAAACCGTGACCTATATTTGTACAAAATAAATTATATGTAATATATTCCGAAACAGTAAGATTAAAATAGAACGTTAACATGAAACTGAAGTGAAAGAAATAAATAATGTAATTGATGAAAGTAAAATAGGTGCGAAATTGATGACAAGCTTTTAAAATCGAAACTTTTGGAAATTATAAATAAAAATTCGAATGTGTTTGCTAATATTTTGAAAGAACTTGGAAAAACAGGTTTGGTGAAAGTGAAAATCGAATTAAAATCAAATGAAATTGTATCTCAATCTCGTATCGCGTGCCAGAACCAAACAAATAGTTGATCAAATGTTTAATGATTTATTAAAGAATGATATAATTCACCGTTATGAATCTGAATTTGCGAGCCCAGTCGTACTTCTTAAAAAGAAAAATAGTAGTGATAAGTGTGTAAAGATTACACACGGTTGAATAGATAATAGAAAAAGAACTATTTCCCACTTCCAAATATAGAAGAGTGCCTTCAGGTAGCGGCGCCGTATGAATATTTCACAACGCTTGATTTGAATAGTGGATACTATCAAATTGAAATTGGATCAGAAAGTCGTAAGTATACTGCTTTTATTACTACTGATGGTTCATACGAATTTAAAAGAATGCCATTTGGGCTTAAAAATGCGCCAATAATATTTCAACGGTTAATGTCAAAAATACAGGAACGGGCTCCGAAAGAAAACATGATTCATTATATGGATGATATACTAATTTGTAGTAATGCGTACGAAGAAATGTTTGAAAAAACTTAACTGTGTTGTTGTACGAGCTTTTCTCCTTTGCTGGCTCGATCCGGAGTTATGAGAGTGGGGTTGTTCTTGGAAGTGGAGTAGCGTTTTTGACAATACACACAAGTGATAATTATTTTCTTTCACAAATTCGATTCACTCTTGGGTAGTTAAAACTATGATTTTACACAGCTCATCAGTGCGTGGTTTGAATTACAGAGTTGTTAAGAGGATTACCTTCTAGAGTCTGCATGGAAAATTTGGGTCTTATTCCTCAAATTCGAGGCGTTTGGGGGTGTTGAACGTCTGAGAGAGAAGATGTAGTTAGGGTCGGGGATTTTCTTGGCCTTTCTACTACTTCGTACCTTGTCGTGAGAAATTTATCCATCTCCGACCAAAGTGGTATTCCTTTCCTAGAGTTCCACCGGGGATGGGCGTTATCAACAAATTTGAATAACGATTGACGAAAAAAAATAAAATACATTTTTATTCATTATTCAAGAAGATTTGATTGATGAATAAAAGTGAATTTTTTTCAAGCATTTTTGAATAATGAATAAACATTTATCGTTATTCAAAATATCTTGAGTGTGGTAATCGGTCATTCTTATTTTTGTAACTTTTGAATAAAGAGTTGAGTTATTATTCCTTATTTAAAAAATATGGAATAACAATAAACAAAAAATAAACCTCGAGATGCCGTGAAAATATACTCATATGCGTAACCAGTGCGCGTGTAGTCTGAAGCTTCTGAGTGTAATATTGAGATGATTGTGGGGAGAAGTTTCTGAGTGCAATATTGAGATGATTTTGGGGAGTATACCGGGGGTCCTCCCGGGGTCACTTGGGGTTGTTCCGGGATCTTTTTGGGGACTCCATCGGGGTCCTACCGGGGTCGTTACGGGATGGGTTTTGGGGACTCCTTCGGGGTCATTTAGGGTCATTCCGGGATGGTTTTGGGAACTCCCTCAGGGTGATTTGGGGGTAATTCCGGGATGGTTTTGGGGACTCCGTCGGGGTCCTCCAGGGTAATTTGGGGGTCGTTCAATGATCTTTTTGGGGACTCCCTCTGGGTCATTTGGGTATAGTTCCAGAATCTTTTTGGGGACTCAATCAGGCTCATTTGGGGGTCGTTCCGGATTGTTTTGGTGACTCCCTCGGGGTCATTTCGGGATGGTTTTGGTGACTCCGTCTGGGTCATTTGAGGGTCATTCCGAGATGGTTTTGGGGACTCGCTCGGGGCCCTCCCCCTAGGATTTTATCAATCGTTTTACACCCGTTTTCCACCAGTAGAGAGAAAAAATAGAGATTCAAAAACCCATTTGTCAATCTATGTGAAGCAGAATCATTTAATTTGGGATACATGTTTGCCTTCGATAAGAAAAGTGCGAAAGTACAAACTGCACACAACATACCTCACATTTGCAGAGAGCTACGAAGCCCGCTTGAAGTTCACCATGACCTAAAAGCTATTTTCGAAGCAGGGAATATTATGCCCTAAATAACACCTCATTGCTTAAAATTTCCAATACCTAAAAGTGACAGTCGAAACGCAAGAAAAGCAGCAGGACAAAGACAAACACATCGTCGATAGAAAAAAGGTTACAGCAACTTTCAATATTGGTGGCAAAGTATTGGTCACTACGTATGTGTTAAGTAAAGCGAATGAAGGTGTTTCGTCTAAGTTTGCCACACGCAGAGATCGCCATATCGCATTATAGCCAAGAAAGGTTCATCGGGTTATGTTATTGGTTCACTTGATAATAACAACGCAATAGCAACACACCACGTAGCAGACTTAACACCGTATGTGGGACAAGATGTAAAACCAAATTACCCCTCATCGGAAACGAGGACGACCTAGAAACGATACCTCAGTCAACAAAACAATTCGTCCATAAACATCCATAAACGTCGAAATGATGCACACAACAGCAACAACAACTCTATACACGGTAGAACATGCGCCCAAGAAAACTAACTTGAATGTGACTGCATCATCGGGACGATTCTCATCAGAGGGGGAGGCTGTAAACCGGCGCAAACAATTATTTAAATACCAATTATTAATAATTAAGCAAATGTTATATTTGTTATGTTCTTTGATGTTCTGCATTGTAAACATTTAAAGCTCGTGAAGTTCATTTGAAGTTTACTTCTATAGCGGCATGCATTTGAGAAAAACTGTAATGAAATTGTAAGACAACAACCATATGAATGTTGTTGTTGCGAAGCGAAAACCACACCACACTCATATGGCAAAAAGCACCATAGACAATCTCAAGTACGGCAGTGACATAAAAATGAAAGCGTCAATATGGCTCATGTGGTAAGCGTGTGAATGTGCCACGCAAAAGTCGCGGGTTCGAGGGTTGTGCTTTTTATAAATTTGTTTTTTTTTTTTTTTCATATTAATTCTTTTTTTTTATATTCGAGGGTGGCTGCTTTTTATAATTTGTATATATAATTTCTCAATAATTTCTTTTTTATCTTTAATATATGTTTTTTTAATCATTTAATGCAAAACGTCACTTACATCATAATTGCATTTGATTTGTCTTTGTAACGGAATTTATTACGGTTGCATGAAAATGAAATCGTCAATATGGCTCATGTGGTAAGCGTAGCACGCAAAGTTCGCGGGTTCGACGCTGTCTACTGTTTCTAATGTTCCAATTTTTGAAGTTTACTTCTATAGCGGCATGCATTTGAGAAAAACTTAATGAAATTGGAGGACAACAACCATATGAATGTTGTTGTTGCGAAGCGACAACCACACCACACTCATATAGCAAAAGCACCTTAGGCAATCTTAAGTACGGCAGTTGACATGAAAATGAAAGCGTCAATATGCTCATGTGGTAAGCGTGCGAATGAGCACGCAAAGGTCGCGGGTTCGAGACTGGCTGCTTTTTATAATGTCATATAATTTCTTTTTTTTCATATAATTTATCTTTAATATATGTTTTTTAATCATTTAATGCGAAACGTCACTTACATTATAATTGCATTTGATTTGTCTTTGTATCGGAATTATTACGGTTGTGATGTTTTGTGAGAAATAGAATTACCGATATCTGTAAACAAATGAATTTCATAATTTTGTTGGTTACGTTTAGGGACCGATATGTCGAAAGATAACAACGGGGCTCGTGATAGACGGCGAAATGCTAAATTAAAGAAGTAAACTTCCCCTGGGTGTGCACCGCACACACTTATGTTATAACCAGTACTGTATGTAATATCAAGTTGCTATATCCTAATAACATTCGCCACTATCGTTCAATAATGCAAACTTAACGCTAACATATTTCATATTTTTACTATGCACTCAATTCTTTAGGCAAATTCGAGCTTTGCATTGTAAGAAGATTTTGGACATCAGTCAGTCGATCAACCACTGCCAAATATAGAGCGTTAATAATTTGACTTGCGCGTATTTTTCACGGCACTTCTAATTGTTATGACGACAGAAGACATTCATGGATCTGTTGGCTGACAATTATAAGATCATCAATTTTTTTATTGAAGTTCAATATGCTTTTGAGGATCGACAACTGGTATATCTTAACGACAGTGGACATCCGTGGCTCTGTCGGAGATGCTATTAAGCTGCCCTTAGTGAAACCAACCCCATTCCCTACAAATTTAATAAATACGAAGATTTTTCAATGGACGCTAACGACGCTATTAATTCTAAACAATGTTTGCCATCTCCTCTTAATGAAGAATTGCTTCAACCGGGAATGTGCGATAATGAAAGATTTGCTGAGAAGACTGAAGGACAAGATGATATACTCCAAGCCGATGCACCACTGAATTTGTCAAAACATATGATTTCGATGTGTCCAACGCCATAGCTTTTACTTCTAACGCTCCTGCTTTGCCAAATTTAAAAAGAAGTCATTCACCTATGTCATGGCCAGCACCAGAAGGAAGCTTGTCCGTTGTTGCTCCTACCATTGATAGTAACAATACCTGTTCACATTTGAAGGATCCTATGCGAGCAGCTTCAGTAGCTTGTTGCCGTAGGCGGTTTGCCATGCCAATTCTTGTCTTATGCAACTAAGCATGAAATGCAAAAATAATGCAAAATAACAGTACCATGTACGTCGCCAGCATTAGTCAGGCTCATTCTATGTCTCTGGGAAACTAGAGGAAATATTTCCGGTTGTAGAATGTGGAATGTAGGTGTGAGTGGTCAGAAGGGACAACAACATGCACCGCTTTACAAACCAACATTAACCAACCGCATTTAAACAAGCAATCATTAATTGTAGCCCCCATTGTTCAAGTTACTAAAAGCAGTAGTGCCGACGGTAGTAACCATGAAGAAGATTTGACTATAGAAAATATATGCTATACAAATATATCCAGGGATATTGGTTCTATATCAAGATGTGGTTATAATACAGATCAGGCGAATTAATTCATGGATCATGTGGTAATAGTGATGCCATCAGGACAAGCACAGCAAAAGTGTAGGCATCATCATAACCACCACCACCTTGCAAAGACCTTATATGCTTCTCATAACATGGTGTTGCAACCTATGCAATCGCGTAAAAGACATCAGCAAGAAAATCAAGAACATAAACAAGAAGTTAGCGTGATGGAATCGATTGATTTCAACTATGACGTTATCTGTAAAAAGAAAGCCTCACTGCTGACTTCCACCAGATCATAATTACATGAAAATATAGGCCACAATAAGCCACATATAAAGCGGCCAATGAGTGTTTTCATGATGTGGCCCAAAGTAGAGCGTCGCAAAATCTTAAAGGCTTGCCCTGATATGCATAATTCTAATATTTCCAAAATTCTGGAAGCTCGTTGGAAGGCTATGCCAACAGCTATACTATGAAGAACTGTCGCAGCTGTCTAAATTACATATGGAACAACATCCAGATTATCGCTATAAGCCACGTCCGAAAAGAACTTGTATAGTTGATGGCATAAAGATGCGTCTTCCGGAATATAAAATGTTGATGCGTAATAGACGAGCAGAACTGCGTCGGGTATGGTGCCGAGGTAAAGTCTCTGGAGGCGGAATAACAGATAGTGGTGCTGGTTGTGCCAGCGTATCTAATGTAAGAAATACTACTGCTCTCCTCAACGCTGCAGACATGATTGTTAGTGGCAACCACTCAAAAATACCACAAACAGCTTTTCGCTTTCAAGAGATATGCCATTCGGTTACCGTCTCAGACACATCAGCATCAATGACGGCATGTGCCAGCCAATTTAAAAATTCTATCCACCATGGGCAACCACAGTAAAATCACACCATTTAACGGCGCTTTTCCATGGCGCAGTCGCTATAAGAAGTGGATATTTTTCTCTAACGGCATGACGGGGCGAAGCGCCATTTTTGAGATCAAAAAGGAGATTGAAAGCGTCGTGATTAGTTGTGTTTGCCAAGTGAAATGAAATAGTTGTGTCATTCGTAAGACTTATTGCACCTTTTCAAGTAATTGCCAAAGGATTGGCATATCCTGCGTTGCAAATAATAACTTTTTACCTTGCCAAAGATTCCATTCGGATCCATTTAATAGGGTTGAATAAAGTGAACAAAATTCATGGATGCAGTGTTTGTGCAGTTGCTGTGAGAATTTGCACTGATTTTGTTCCACTAAAGTTTGATCGCAATTTTGCACGCTCCTGGTTCGTGAACCCAAATCATAAAGAAAAAATGGAAAGTTTTTCATAACTTGGGATTAATACAAAGTTCTAAAAAATCATCTCATCTGAAAAATCAATTTCTTAATTAACATTCCTCGATAAGAATTTCACCCTAGTTAAGTGTGCATAAACTATTTAATTACCATCTCTAACTGAAAGTGCTGAAAATTTGTTAGGCTAGCGAAAATTCTGTGTAAAAGCCTGAAATTATTATTCCAAAAGATTCACAAAAAAAAACTTAAGATCATTGGTAAATTTATTAGCAAAGCGGGTTTGGCCATAGAACCCAGTTGGAAGCAAAGATTTAGGAGAAATTTTGATGACGGCGTGTATGTCAGTTTACTAATAAATGTAGTTCATCCTCGATTTATAAAAGAATTATTTTTAAAGTTATAATAATTACGTAATGAATGTAAATACTAACTTTATGGACACGTATAATATGAAGGTAAATGTGTGGTGTAGATGATTAGATGTTTGCTGAACCTGATCCAATTGAAAACAAATGGAGCTTTAGCTTACTCTCGGTTATTGATGCGCCGTTTTATTAAAGGCATTCACACACGTTTTCTGCTTGGACAGACAAACCTGTCACGACTCACCGGGCAGTGCACATTTGTACTGCGTAAGTAAATAGGCAGATTGGGCAAGAGACTGGAAGTAGCATCTTTAACGCATTAACTCGGTAATCCATACAAAAATGTAATAACGCCCAATGTTATTTTATGCTTTTTCATTCAGATTTTACGCATATGTAACAAGCTTTCATAGTTCGGAGTTGATAACACCTATCTTGTCGCTTCCATTAACAGCCGATGCACTTCTGTCTGCATATAACAAGCCAAAGGAGAGCAAAAAGGGTACTACCTAACTTGAGGTAAAAAAATATACAGTCCAATCTGTTGCCTTCAGCGCTGGCACTAACAACCCGGAGAAGCGCTATACGAGCAATGTACACGCAATTTTTCTTACTCGGCTTTTCCACCACCACCAACGCCCCGACGATTGGCCACAAGAAGCAGGCGATCACATCACGATCCCGCACTAACAAAGCGGATTTACATCGGAAATAACAACAACCGGCCTCCTAGCTAAGCGGCCTTACATCGAGAACAACAACAGCCGGCCGCCCTAGTTAAGCGGCCTTAAATCGACAATAACTACAACCGGCCGCCCTAGTCAAGCGGCCTTACATCGGCAACAACAACAACCGGCCGCCCTCGTCAAGCGGCCTTACATCGGCAATAACAACGGACGACCGCCCTAGTTAAGCAGCCTAACATCGGCAACAACTACAACTGGCCGCCCTGGTCAAGCGGCCTTACATCGGCAACAACAACAGCCGGCCGCCCTATTTAAGCGGCCTTATATCGGCAACAACTACAACCGGCCGCCCTAGTCAAGCGGCCTTACATCGCCAACAACAACAACCGGCAGCCCTATTCAACGTGCCTTACATCGGCAGCAACAACGGCCGGCCGCCCTAGTCAAGCGGCCTTACATCGGCAACAACAACAACCGGCCGCCCTAGTCAAGCTGCCTTACCTCGCAACAACAACAGCCGGCCGCCCTAGTCAAGCGGCCTTACATCGGCAACAACAACAACCAGCCGCCCTAGTTAAACGGCCTTACATCGGCTACAATAACAACCGGCCGCCCCAGTCAAGCGGCCTTACCCCGGTCATGACGACAACAACACCGGGTGGGTCAGTTCTAATTAAACAAAAAAAAATATATATATACAAATTGTTGGATATAAAACAGATCTCGAAGTAGATAATATAATAAGGGTAGGATATAATAATTAATTAAAAGCCTTGAGAGCTATTGGCTATTGTAATTAGTTCTTTTCGTTTTTCGGGTTAATCGTTGCGCACCCAAAACTTGCGTTATGCAAAGGACTACAAAATGAAAATATAATTTCGTTTTCTCTCAACTTTTCAAATTATTCAAAGAAAGTTTCTATTTAACATTAAGTTTTGACCAGTCGAGTTACATATATACATACACACATGTATATGTACATAAGTAATAAGCCTCCCTTTAATTGTAATAGTCAAACTGTTGAGATACAGCCATAAACTGATTTTGAAATCTATAGGTTATTACTTCTTATTCTAATTTTCAAGTATTAATCGTGAATTGCCTACCTATATTTTAGTATAAACTGAAAGTTGTCAAATATTCTATTTAATTATACTAGTATATTAAACACTTAGACATAAGGAAATCCTATAATCTGACTGATTTTGTGTGAACTTTTAAAACAAAAACAAAAAATGCAAAAAATTTAAAATACAATAAAATAAAATAACAATTATTGTTGTTAATTCGGCCTACTGATTTGTAAGATCACGGGTTCGAATCGAGCTCAACGCCTAACAATAACTATTTTATCATTATTTTTGTTATGATAAATTTTTTTCTTAATTGATATTGTTTTTGTTGCTTTTTCGGCCTTTGAATTGAAATAATTTTAATAATCTTAAACGAGCTCTAGGCCACACACTAAATAAAGTACACACCTAGTAGTTGACGTCAAGAATTCCTGATGACGATTTCAAATTGAAATCGAAATATCGACCTAAATATATCGCTAAATATATACAACAAGTGTGTGTATTTTATTTAATGTGTGACCTAGAGCTCGTTTAAGATTGTTAAAATTATTTTTTCTTAATTGAAAAAATTATTAAATTAGAACAGAAGAAAGAAAAAATTTAGACAACTGCCAAAGCTCGTTGTATGGATCCATTTCGGGAACTGCTAATTCCTTCATCGGCAACGTTTAGCCGCCGCTGCTATAACCATTCAGCCATCACAGCGGTTTTTTGTTTGTCTTCATTAATCCTACTTTTATTCTGGTTCTTGCCAATTGATATTCACCACACTGCGACATCTGTTGCAGAATGAATGTGAAAATTGGACTTGTTTGATGGCAATGCTGCCATAGTGTCATATTTTATTGACACTTTTTCCCCATGCTTTGGGATGTATTAACAATTGTTGTTGTTATATCGGCCTACTGATTTGTAAGATCGCGGGTTCGAGTCGAGCTCAAGGCCTAACAATAATTATTTTATTATTATTATTGTTATGATAAATTTTTTTCTTAATTGAAAAAATTATTAAATTAGAATAGAAGAAAGAAAAAACAAGTCCAATTTTCACACTCATTCTGCAACAGATGTCGAAGTGTGGTGAATATCAATTGGCAAGAACCAGAATAGAAGTAGGATTAATGAAGACAAACAAAAAACTGCTGTGATGGCTGATGGTTACAGCCGCGGCGCCTAAACTTTGCCGATGAAAGAATTTAGCAGTTCCCGAAATGGATCCATACGACGAGCTTTGGCAATTGTTTAAATGTTTTCTTTCTTTTCTTTAATATTTTTTTCAATTAAGAAAAAAAAATTTATCATAACAATAATAATGATAAAATAATTATTGTTAGGCCTTGAGCTCGATTCGAACCCTCGATCTTACAAATCAGTAGGCCAATATAACAACGAAAATTGGTAATACATCCCAGAGCGTGGGGAAAAAGTGGCTATAAAATATAACACTATGACAGCATTGCCATCAAACAAGTCCAATTTTCGAATTCATTCTGCAAAAGATGTCGCAGTGTGGTGAATATCAATTGCCAAGAACTAGAAGGGAAGTTGGATTAATGAAGACAAACAAAAAGCCGCTGTGATGGCTGAATGGTTATAGCAGCGGCGCCGAAACGTTGCCAATAAAGGAATTTAGCAGTTCCCGAAATAGATCCATACAACGAGCTTTGGCAGTTGTCTAAATTTTTTCTTTCTTCGATTCTAATTTAATAATTTTTTCAATTAAGATAAAATTTTATCATAACAATT
>JARSSU010013628.1:0-35713 GCA_029619165.1 Eurosta solidaginis
ACATTGATTTTGACATTATCATAGATAATTTCGCAGCTGTTAAAGCCAGGAAAGCCCACTTGTTTTAATTAAACTCTTTAGTATACCAAATGACTACCAAAAAATATTCGTATTTTTTCTAAATATATATAGTGATAACGTAAAAAGCAAGAAAAATTAAAAAGTAAAAATCCCTTTTGTGATAAGAAACTACTATGTAGATTAGTATTATATATAACATCACAGTCAATACAGAATACAGTTCTCCCCCTGGAACCACGCATGATATATATATTCATTAAATATAATATACATGTTATGCATGTATGCGCTGAAATATATGTACATGTATATACAAATGCATATAATATGTAAAATATGGTAATTTGATTTTGAGAATTTGTTCATTTTAGTATGGGGGCTCGTTTAGACGGTTAAGCGCTAATTAAGTAAGTAAGTATGGGGACCCGTATTTTTTTTTGCCCCCGGGCCCGGATTTTCTCTTCGGCGGCCCTGGATGGTTTCTCAGCTATTTTATTTAAAAGTTGATCAGCATTAGTTAGTCCACTCGTGATCTTTTTAATAAATCCCTAACCGCAGGTACATACCTAAATGATTTGGAAACTGACTTCCATAACACCGTTTTCAAAAATGGAAGTAAAAGTGATGTTTCGCAACTATAGGCCGATAGCGAAGCTCTCATGTATCTCAAACTTTTTGAATACATAGTCAAAGAAAAAATCTATTTTACTGTTAAGACTTTGATAAACACAAATCAACATGGATTTTGTGTCAGGTCGGTCAACAGTTTTCTAATTTAGCTGTGTTCACTGAGTTCTGCACTTCATCATTTTCTTCTGGACTCCATAGTTAGCTGTATTTATACAGATTTTTCTAAGGCTTCGACAAAGTCTCCCACAAAATTTTACTTAGTAAATTGGCCTGCATAGGATTTCACTCATCTTTTTTATTGTGGATAAATTCATTTTAATGAAATAGATGATGCGTAGTTACGATTGATGGTGTGTCTTCTAACCAATTTGTGCTCTCTTCAGGGTTCCCCAAGGTAGTATTTTAGGACCACTCTTATTTATACTATTTATTAACGACAATAGTGATTGTTTCTTACATGCAGATGTTTTTGCTTATGCCGAAGATTAAACAATTTTTTGTAATAGTTAGAAACTTAGTTGACGCGATGAACCTACAGAATGATCTCGACAATCTTTATAGGTGGTGTGTGAAATCGCGCCTCTCTTTAAATGGTAAAAAATTGTTCCATTTATCTTTTTCCAAGCGTCAGTCCAAGCTGAGTACATCGTATGCTATTGGTACTGGTGTACTGCAATCCGTTACAGAATTTAAGGATTTAGGAGCTGTGTTTGTTGCAAAGTTTAATTTCAACAGTCATTTAAATGGTATAATTTCGAAATCGATATTCTCTTTTGGGTTCATTCGTCGCAACTCGTCTGAATTTGCCGACCCTTACACCCATAAACAACTCTTTACGTCGCTTGTCCGGTCACACTTGGAGTATGCATTCTTTATTTGGCGACCATATGATCAGCTTTCGATCAATAGGATCGAGCGGGTGTCAAAAGTTTTCTGAAACACGCATTACGTTCCCTTCGGCTTTGAGGATCCAGCTCCTCGTACGATGCTCGACGTATGCTAATAAATTTGGATTCTCTGGAAAAGCGACGGAAAGTTCTTTCACTTGGGTTCGTGTTTAAAGTTATTATGGTAATTGATTGTCCAGTTTTACTTGAGCGTATTAGTTTTAATGTTCCGCGAAGAAATCTGCGTACAATGTTCCTCTTTTATTTAGAAAATTTTAAAACAAAATATGCGAGTATGGCGCCTTTGCTCGGGCATTGCGTGAAATGAATGCTTTATTTCAATCACAAAACCATGTTGACTTTGCTTCCTCAAAATCACACTTTGTAAAATACTTAATGTAATTTTGTAGTAAAAAACTTGTGGTTTGTATTATTCTATATAATATTTACTTCTTGGATGGATTTATCTAATATATTGTTCTAGTCTGTAAGGTATTTGTACTGGTAGACTTAAACTAAATAAATAAATAAATAAACATGTGATTAATATAGATCTGCTGAACTATACATTTCCACAGAATTTACTCTAAGTGGGAAAATGACTAGAAAATGAGTGTGAATATTAACTTGAATTATATATTCTCGAAAGCCATGCTTTCGTTGCTCGCTCATTTCACCTTCACATGTGATGATAGTACATACATTTATTGACTGCCAATAGCCTTCAAGTTCATACTAGGAATTCATTCCCATACATATTTCAACTATCAACAATGATTAAAAATATAAACTGAAAATATTGTTAATTTTTTCTAACAAATCGTATTTTCTTTCAGTGTCTAATACGTAATTGTCTCAGCACCTGCCAAATTTCTTCAAACTCTCTACTCTGAAATTGTACTTCTTAGCATTTAATTACACTTGAGAGCAAATACATAAGATTTAGAGCATTAGAAGTGGAGCCCATTTTTGTGTTGGTTGATGTATAGGGTGGGCTTGATGCATACATATGTACATATTAGGGTGGGCTAAACAAATATCAGCATAGTGAAAATATTGTTTCCGCACATCACAAAGAAACCATGTTAAGAGTTCAAGCTTTTGTAATATAAACGTTTAGAGGTGGCTAACGTGATTTAAGTTTTTTCATACAAATCGTATGTGGAGTTCTAAGGGTTTTATAAAAAGTGTGTGTGTGTGGAATTCTTAGTACGCAAATCACACTATGCATGTTCTTATAGGTAATTGAAACGGTCTGTAAAAACGGCCTTGAAATCATTCTTGTTAATTGACTCGTTTAGTAGTTATGCGAGGTTAAAATTCAACCTCAAATTGCTCCCAGTAATATTTGTATGAAAAAACTAAAATCGCGTTGAGGCACATTTAAATATTCAAATTAAAACATTGAAATATTTACAGGCTATGTTTTTGCATGTCCTGAACCTTAGTACACTACGATTAAGTAGTGTACTAAACCGGGTAATAAAAAATATTTAAAGAATTTCGGAAAAATTTTTTAAATGTTTTTTTGATCCTTCGAAATACAGCCGCAATTGTTTTTGTATTGTAACTTGGTTATTTAACATCAGATATTTAAAAACTAATACGTCATTACTGTGGTCTTGGAAATCTGCAAATTTGCTTTCAAGTCCTTTTTATGAAGTAATTTTCACATGATTCGGTCAGCTAATCGAGTTTATCCCCTAAAGTATTCTTTGTGTTTACCCTGACCAGACCGGGTTGGTTGTATACTATTTAACAAAGTAAAGGTGCCTCAGTTCGGGTGTAACCGAACTTTATATACTCAGCGTGAGCTGTCAATTGCGCATTCATTTCTGATAAATTACTTTTTCTACATAACACGTGGCACCGCCCGTTTAAAAAAAATGTCTCCCCTGTTCCTCTTACAATAAAACTTGACAATTGAAATATCATTGATTCAAAACTATTTTTTGCTAAGTCTATATGCTTATTATTCTAGTGTACGACACCTTTTGAACTTGTTTTATATCTAAATTGCCGTGGTCTTTACCCGATCCATTCCATTTTACTAGAAATATTTTCTGCTATAAGGTAAGTCATATTGTAACGAATATTAGCAGCACTAAGGGACAATATCGTCTCTAAGCCGATGCTAAGCAGTGACTTATATACACATCAATAAATCAATCATTATGTCTACACATATGTACGAACACGCCAGCGGAGAAGCAACGCATAACCACATGCATATATCTGAGATACTCCCGAAAGTATGCAATGGTTTTGTAAGTGTCGCTCACAAATGCATGCGCATGGGTATGAGAGAAGCTATAAAATCATGCATCTGTAGTTATAGCTGATAACTAACTAGTAAGTGTCTGGAAATGGAAGCACCTAGAAATATGTCAACGAGGAAACCGCACAGTATAAAAGCAGCAACAGTAGAGGCGCGACAATCAGTTTGATTTAAGACGCTATCTGGCGAGCAATAGTAGTGTTATTTGAGAAGTACTTTAATAAAGGCCATTTTGCATTATTGAATAGTGGAGTTATTTATTCAACAGTTTAGTGATTCGAACGTTAGCAGAGGGTTGCAAATAAGAGGAATTGCAGTAAATTCGTTACAATATGTACACAATTTCATTACGATATGCTAATTTTTCTTCGAGTTATGGCTCCCGAAACATAGAAAATTGCGTAGTCATAAAAGGGGCGGTGCCCACAACCCATTTTCAAAAAGTTTAGTGCTTTCCAATTGAATGTTATAGATTCAATTTGGAAAGTAAATTTATATTGACAAAGCTCTTTTGTTTCGCTAAGGTATAACATATTATTTTCTTCTAAGACCCTTTTAAAAACCTTTTATATAAAAGTGGGCGCGGTCTTTAACCGATCTCGTCCATTTTTTTCTAGAAATATTTCCTGCTGTAGGGAAAATCTGTGTACCCAATTTATTACGATCCGTAATTTGTCTTCGAGTTATGGCTCCCGAAACATAGAAAATTGCTTAGTCATAAAAGAGGCGGTGCCACTCCCATTTTTTAAAATTTGAAGTTTTTCCTATTTGTTGTTATGTTGTTATAAATCCACTTGGGAAATGTAATACCATTGATACAAAGCTCTTTTCTGCAAATATATAGCCCTTTTAAAAATTTTTATATAAAAGTGGGCGTGGTCCTTAACCGATTTCGTTAATTTTTCTTCAAATTATTCCTTATAGTAAGGCAACCTCTCTGCCAAATTTTGTTACGAGAGGTTTAACGATTTTTGATTTATGATTAATAATATATGATGGGCGGCGCCACGCCCATTTTAAAATTCTTTTCAAATTTTTATCAAGAGTCTCAATATCAGTCCACATGTTAAATTTCAACATTCTAGGTGTATTATTTACGAAATAATCAGGTTTTTTGTGTTTTCCAAAAAGTTATATATATAAAAAGTGGGCGTGGTTTTCATCCGATTTCGCTCATTTTCAATACCAATCTATTCTGGGCCCCGATAAGCTCGTGTACCAAATTTGGCGAAGATATCTCGATATTTCCTCAAGTTATCATGTTAACGGGCAGACGGACGGACGGACGGACGGACATGGCTAAATCTAATTTTTTTTCGATACTGATGATTTTGATATATGGAAGTCTATATCTATCTCGATTCCTTTACACCTGTACAACCAACCGTTATCCAATCAAAGTTAATATACTCTGTGTGCAAAGCACGCTGAGTATAAAAATTCGCATTAATTTATTGAATGGATTTGATTGAAACGTTTAAACTTAATGAACTCTTCGTTGCTATTCGACAACTATTTTAGTGGAGACCATACAGGCACGAGAGTGGTTTTATTTTCTTTGCAAAATATATAGAAAAATCCTTTAAGATGTGATTGTGTTGGAAAGCATAGTTTTTGTATACAACTTTTGATTAATTTGAGGGGGAAATTTTTCTTCAATTTTTTCAATCAAGTATACTTTGCGATTTAGATTTCTACAGCGAAATATCATATACACAATTTTTCCTTATTTTTTATAGCTGTTTTCCTTTTTTGTAAGAATTTGTTGTTGAGTGTGTAGCCTCTAAAGTAAACAAAACATTAATAGAAGTGTGAAGAAATCAGAAAAGCATAAACTGTTATCAATTTACAAACACAAATATTTAAACAAGTTTTCAGCTCCTTTCTGGGCCACACTCACGAAGAGAGTTGCGTTAACACAACGCCAATTGTTTGCTCCTAAAGCTCAGCAGTGATTTGTCAACTTTTCGCGTGCGCCCTAAGCCGTACGTACAATAACAAAAAACACCTTAGTTACTTTTGGCAATATGTATGTAATGCAAGCATACTTATTGTAGTAGTAGTATGTATGTATGTTCTTTAAATTTTGTTATTTGAAGTCTCGTTCTCTGTTATTTGTCTAGAAAAGTTTACAAAATGTTTCTATCTTTGTTTGGCTTGCCAGCTTTTGACGCTCGTTCTCCAGCCCCCAAGGCACACAGTTGTTGCTAGGCCAACCCGCCTCTCACTTCGTTCACAAATATGTACTTCTTTGTATTGTTGCTATCAAAATTTTTGCCAACTTCGTTTTGTGCTTGTTGAATTTTCTCGCCTTGTGGCAAAATTTATGTTTGGACGAGAGTTTATTGTGTTGAAGCCTCTCTCTGTTGCGCCGTTCGACAGCTGCACCAACCACTTGAAGTGAGTGTAGTTACAATGTATATTTATGTACTTAAACAAACAAAGCTACATAGTTAAAAAACATAAAAGTATATATTTCTATTTGGTTATGTATAAACAATAAACTTTGTAGATTTTATGTGGGTGTTCATAACAAAAATAAATATAGGCAAAAATATTATGGGTAAAATGTACAAATGTACGCATGTTTGTTTGGACATATTTAGGATTTTATGACCGAAATTTTATATCAACTACCATCAACTTAATTTTTGTTTCTTCTGTTCTACTAGTGGTTGTGTAAAAAGCATTAACTTTGTTGCACTTTGTAGCAGGGCCGCCGAGAGAAAATCCAGGCCCGGGGGCACAATACGGGCCCCCATATTAAAACGAACGAATTCTCAAAATCAAAATTACCATCTATTACATATTTATATGCATTTGTATATACCAAGTATATTTAAGCGTATACATGCATACGTATTAGGCTGGGTCGATTTATTAACCGATATCGCGCCATCGATTTTTCGATAGGATTTGGGCTTAGGAAGAAAAAGTTCCACTACGCATACCCAAAAAATAATTTTCGAGCCTGCGGAAAAAAATTGCGAAAGGGTTAATTTTTCAACCAAAACACTCCCAAAACCCAAAAGATATCTGGTTTTTTTTTCAAAAAACTGTTATCGCCAACGTTTTTACATACATACATACATGTATATCGCTGTATAAGAATTTGCATCATAGTATGTATGCTACAAAGCCAACGCCAACACCAACAACACCTTATGCGGGTGCAGACACGTTAAGAGATTTTTAAAATTTGTTGAAATTTAAAATGATTGCTATACACGAAAGGTGATTAAAGGTGTGTTTTTGTTTATTTTCTGTAAGCAAAAACTGGATGGCATTTTGAGATTCCCGGGCCCCTCCAACTTCCGGGCCCGGGGTAATGACCCCCTCTCTCTCTCGTCGGGCCTGCTTTGTAGTTACATGAGTTGTTTTTATATGTATTTTTATTTATTTATTTACTGTACACACTTTTATGACGCTGCCAATAGTGTCAAACCAATCATCCAGTATCCACTAGTAGCAGCTTTTTGTTGCAGAAGAAGAGGGCTAAATTTAAGGAGATGTTTGGAAATAAATATTGGCATCATTTGATCGAAAGTTGTGATATAACTTTTATTTTCAATTGTGGTGGCCTAGAAATATTTTCGGCATGCTGTTGTTGTTGTAGCTGTGCTTCGACCTATCCAATATGTGTGACCGATCACAAATTGTCATCATATTTTCGGCATCGAAAGGAGCGTTTTGTTTTTGTTAAGTAATTATTACAATTTTTTATATGAGCTTTTGTAATTAGACTGTGGTCTTACTTTCATTGAACTCCACCTTTACAATTAATGTAGTGGTATTCTTGTACTCTATAAGCGGGAGTCATTGGTGCCGTTTGTCGTATCGCTGTAGTCGTATCCCTAACGTAATCATATGTTTATGGTTACGACGGCAAACCAAAAACCAATTGGTTGGCTACGATACGGTTACGACTTAACGGCACCAATAATCGATTGCATTGATTCCCATAAGGTTGGTCGAATCAGCTGTTATAAGGTTACCGATACGCTTACGATAAAGCACCAATGTCTCCAGCTATAGTCTAGGACTTTTGGTTACCTTTTACCTGTTCCAAACTATCGAACAAAATGCAGACCACGGAAACGAGCGGGGTTGAATATATTTCGATGTGTAAACATCTTCGCTTAAGGTATGGGGGAACCTGATGTAAGTGTAAACGAATGCGTAGTCTTTGTAAGTGTTATGCTATATGGGAGATATACGTAGAATGTGTAATGTTGGTTTTTGTACCGTGTGGAGTTCAAGAGAGTGTGGAAGCTTAGTAGTAGTGTATGGTACTGATATGCTGCATGGAGTAATAAAGAGTGAGAGTGTGAGTGTACACACTACACTGTAGCGTACTTGGTTAGAGTTTATATGAGCGAAATCACACAGCAATCAAGGCAAACACGTCACCTACATATAAATTAAATTCTCTGAGCATATACACAATTTTTATGCATGAAAGTGCTCTAGGAATTGTATACACTGCAGTGGTGTTGAAAATAAATTATTTACAAAAATAAAGCACTTGACGAGTTTTCAGGTTAAAGTGTAAATTTGTTTCCTTTTAGGATTTTGTTGGTTGTAAGATCCACCTTATTTAGCTAGATTTATGTGAAATAATAAACTGTAAACAGGTGAAAAAATAAAATAATTGAATAAGAAGTAAAATAAAATTTTTCTTTTTAAGAAAGAAAAAATACAGTTAAATATAATTAAAAAAATTTTTTTTAATAAAATAAACTTAAGAAATAAATTAAAAATTAAATTAAAATGAAATCAAAATTGAATTGGAATAAATTAAACAATTGAAACTAAATAAACTAAATTGATTTTTAATCGACGAGTTATCTGTTCGCTATCTAAAAGTATTGGATTTATCATCGAAAAATTATAGATATGCTATTAATATGTTATATATTTGTTTCCGGATTGTGATAAATTTCTCATCGGAGTGTTATCAAAAAGTTATAGATTTTTAATCAAAAATGACGATTACTTGCCGAAAAGTTATCGATATATCATCAAAAGGGATATCATTTTGTTTTCACATCTTATAAACTAGCTATTGGCGAATTACCAATGTGTTATCGGGGTGTAATCAAAAAGTTATTGACATTTTTATCAAACATCTATCGATTTATCGAAAAGTTTATATATTTTCTTATGGAGTGTTACCGATTTGTATCGGCATTTTATCATAGACATTGTTTTCTAAAATATCGAAAATTGAAAAACATGATTCGAATAGCGAAACTTGATAAAAATTTGTGCGTGCTATATTTATGTTCACCGTTGTGTACCAATTTTTATTCTCGTATGTCAATAACTAGGGCACAATAATAAAATTTCATTTTGTCTAAGACGAATGTTGGAAAATATCAAAGACTCTCTCATCGTAAGCGCCGTATCAACATAGCAAGAAATAAAAAATCCATATAGAAAACGCTTAAGAAAATTACATTGTCAAGTAGTATACACCTCTCAAGTCACTCATACGCGTTTGCTACATCTGTTAAAGAATGTTTAGCAAACGTGCAACAGGGTTGCCTTGTTTCGCCCCAAGAATTACATTATTATTGAGCACACGACCCTGTAAGAACACATTCGGTTAAGTTACCAGTGATAACAATGATGGCATTTATGACTTTTTTGAATCGCACTTTACATTCTAACTGAGCACAAGTGGTCTCTTTTCCTCGTTGCTTGGTGCTAATCTTTAGCTTATGAGTGCACGTTAAACTCGAATTTGTTATTTTAAAAAATACAAATTTCTTCTAATGCATCCTGAATTCGTCTTCGTGTCATGCAGGGAGTGTACCCGCTCACAGAGAAGAAGAGGATAAGGGAAATGTCAAACACTCCTTGGCTGCTCAAATTTTCTTGAAGCGTTTGTAATGATGTGTATCCGTGTTATAACTTTCAAGAGTTCCGAGACTTCGAGTCTTTGCTACTTTTTTCACATCCCAGTCTATGCACATCACACTTAAGTCTGTCTATTAAAAAATCAAGCAACCACTACATCAAAAGTCACAATATTATACAGATAATATGACTACACTAAAACGTTCCAACACCAATGGGAGTCTAAGTGGCACACTACTACCAGAAGTACAACATTGCTTGGTGTTGTAGAGCCGAATTATGCGGGCGTCTGTCGATGGTAATCAGCATGAAAACTATGCTCAAGCATGTTAAAACACTAAACGTTTCAAAATGAAATATGCGTGTACACATTTAATTTTTCCTAGTATCAAAAAATGTTCATGTACCTTTTTGATTCGACCAGATTGTGTCACCACTTCCATATTTTGTACGTTCTTGAAATCACTATGGATACTTTCGCGTCTGTCGCACAGTTTGCTCAAGTTCAGTTCGCCGTCGTTAATCGCAGTAGTCGCATATGCAACCAGAGCGCGACCTTGACCTGCCAAAGCATAACACATTGTGAAAATGATTTGGCGTCAACGTGAATAGCAGTAAGGAAGAGTAAGTTCAGGTGTGAAACCGAATATTACATACCCTGCTGTACACGTTTGAGCATGCTGTTGTTGTTTGTTTTTGGTGTGCTTAATAGTGTTACAAGGCTCGCGCATAATAGATATACCTATGTTCTATTCTGTAACTAATTTTTTCTTCGAGTTATGGCTTCCGAAACATAGAAATTGCTTAGTCATAAAAGGGGCGGTACCACAGCCATTTTCAAAAATTTTATGTTTTTCAATTGAATGTTATAATATCAATTTGAAAGAATAACATTCTATTGATACAGAGCTCTTTTTCGCTAAGACAAGCTTATTTTCGTCTACGACCCTTTAAAAATCTTTTATATAAAAGTGGGCGTGTCTTAACCGATCTCGTCCATTTTTTCTAGAAACATTCCTGCTATAGGAAAATATGTGTACCAAATTTTGTTACGATGTGTGCATAATTCTTCTTCGAGTTATGGCTCCGGAAACATAGAAAATAGCTTAAGGGCCCATTATGATACTTAGCATAGACTTGACTGACTTGGCGTAAACTTGGCAACTTAGCCACGATTATACTCCACTTAGTGCATACAATCTGGCGTCATAATCAAAAATGTCAATTTGCTATTTCAAAAATGTCAAAATGAAATGGAAACAAACAAATGGCATCTCCAAATGTAAATGTCACTTAGAACTTACATAGAACATAAAATTCAACAGACTTCTAAGTCAAGTTAAGTGTTGCTAAGTTTGAGTAATCAGTAACATACAATGTTCATTAACCGAACTGGACAGTCTCAAGTCAAGTCAAGCCTATGCTAAGTATCAGCAATGGGTTCTTTAGTAATAAAAGGGGCGCTGCCACGCCCATTTTTTAAAATTGAAGTTTTTCTTATACCATTGATATAAAGCTCTTTTTGCAAAGACATAGCTTATTTATTCGTCCACGACCATTTTAAAAATCTTTTATATAAAAGTGTGGGCGCTAGTCCTTAACCGATTTCTTAAATTTTCCTTCAAAGCATTCCTTATAGTAAAGGCAACCTCTCTGCCGATTTTGTTACGATAGGTTTAACGATTTTGTTATTTATGATTATAATATCGTAAAGTGATTTTATCACAGTGGGCGGTGCGAGCCCATTTACAATTTTTATACTATTCATGAACATGAACGTTGAGAAATATAGAAGATAGACTCACTATTAGGTATACCGAATTGATCAGCGCGACGAACTGAGTTGATATAGCCATGTCCGTCCGTCCGTCGGTCCGTCTGTCTGTTTGAACGCCAAAACTAGTCCCCAAATTTTGAGATATCTCAATGAAATTTGGAACAAGGATGTATTTTTGTATTATATTAGACATTTGTCGATCCGCTAGGATCGGACCACTATATCATATATCTCCATTACAACCGATCGTATCAGCATAGGACAGGTTTTTGCCATTTTCTCCCTTAATTTCCAATATAAAAACGTTAAACTTTGTGATTTATTCTAAATATCATACTAGATTTCCTCGAACAATATCACTTGATCGAGCTATGATGTATATAGTATATACCTATCGCATACAACCGATCGTTCAGATAGAAAGATTTTGGCCATTTCTCCCTTAATTTCCAATATAAAAACGTGAAGCTTGGTGATATATATTCTAATATATCATAGAAGATTTCCTGTAAAAATCATTTCGATCGGAGCTATATATAATATATATCCCCTACAACCGATCGTTCAGATAAGGGGTTTTTTGCCATTTTTATTTTATATTATCTTAAAAATGCGTTTAGGTATGTACATCTATATATTCTTATCTTATACATCGATTATTTGAGATTACGAACTGGGGTAAGATACTGTTCAGCCCCATTCAGAAAGGTATGAAGTCTTCGGCACAGCCGAAGACAGTCTCTTCCTTACTTGTTTTCTTAATTTTTATTCAAGTGTCTCAATGTCAGTCCACACGTCAAATTTCAATATTCTAGGTGTATTATTTACTAAATAATCAGGTTTTTGTGTTTCCAAAATATTATATATATAAAAGATAAGCGTGGTTACCATCAGATTTCGCTCATTCTCAATACAATCTATTCTGGGTCCAGATAAGCTCGTTGTACCAAATTGGTGAAGATATCTCAATATTTACTCAAGTATCGTGTTAACGGGAGACGAGACGGACGGACGACGGACATGGCTCAATCAAATTTTTTTCGGCACTGATGATTTGATATATGGAAGTCTATATCTATCTCGATTCCTTATACTGTATACAACCAACCGTTATCCAATCAAAGTTATAATACCCTGTGTTGACAAGTACAGCTGGGTATAGAAACAAACAAAAAATTAAAAAATATATTTTTGTTAACAAATAAAAAATGCGTGTCTCATAAGTGTTTGGTTAAAGTGGCACAGCGTGTGGCGGCGACAATGTTCCTAAACAAAAACCAATAACAACAAACTATTATCAACTTGCACCTACATAAAATTGAAAGTTGACACACAAAATACAATTTGACCGAAGCTGGTAGTGCAAGTCATTTAGCAAATCGCTAGCACTCTTTGTTGTGGATTTAAGCAACATGTACACAAGCGCATGCACCAAGGTCTTGTTATTTTTGTTGTATTTGTTGTTGCACGACGGCAAACCTCGTCAGCGCTATATCGTGTGGCGCATCAAAATGCATCCTCTAATCGCAATCGAAGCAGTTACACAGTACGCTGTTGTTGTGTTGCATTGTACCTTTGCAGTTGTAATAAAAGCCTAGAGTTCACAACATATCGATACTTTCGACCATCGATACTCGTAGTAAAGATACTTTGGTATTGAACACAATTGAATTCTACGATGAAAGTTAACACAATCCCGCTTGAATTGATATTCGGCTCATAGATATAGGTGCGGAATCGAAGGAAGAAGCATCGAACTGAGAAAACATCGGGTTTTCGATATATTGATATACATGAATCATTAAATTAAACAACTGCGTTGAATGCAGAGCTATCTGAAATATCGATGCCGATATATTGATAATCCATTTGCATCACATTGAGAGCTCTCTATCTATATTTAAATTCTTAGGTCGCACCAATGCAGTGTTAAACGGATGTCAGAACATTATGTCGAGAGAGGGTTCCATACTAAACTATCGATAATACGATATGTAAACCATCTGCAGTGTTATTGATACCTATGAACTCTACTCAAAACTAATGCTACATCACATAAACACTAGCTCGATATTGGGCTTCTTATTCTCTACTTCTGCGCAAACAGGCACATGGATCTGAATGAAATGTGCGCGCCATTGCAAATTGTACTGGCATTTCATTGAATTGCATTTGCTTCCACCTTATCAGCATTTGTGGCACTCTCGATTGTGATGCGTCTGCGTCTTCAATACCCGTCTTCGCCTATAACTAGTATAAATATAATTGTGTTATGTATCTGCAATCCGATTGTGTCGGTCGATTGTTGCTCTGCGATTTGTCTGCTGCTTCGTCTTCTTCATTAGTTGGCTATTCTGTAGGAAAACGGGTTTCGATTCCGGTCGATTTATGTGTGTGATTATTTGTAGTGAGTTATAGCCGAAAATGTAATGTTGAGCCAAATTTAGGTATGAACTCGTATGTTGGGAGCTCTGAGTGTTAGCTGGTCTTTGTTGGTGAGTGGCAGCTACAAGTTTGTACTTATAAATACATATGGCAACATGTAACACTTTCTGACCTCAATGTTTAAGCTTAAAAAACGCTGTGCATATATTCTTGACATTGCTGAATTAATTATTTGAAAGAGAGGAAATGCTAAGATATACATGTAGAATGCCTCATAGAAAAAAAATCATTATCCAAAACATAATAAGTAACCAAATAAAGCAAGACGCGATAACCTCCGAAGAGATGTTAGGCCGAGCTTCTCTTCGAGTTTGCGTCGCCCTCCTTTGGTTTTGAGCCAGGATCTTCCGTGTGGTGCAAGCATGCATACCACCATACCATTGCGGGCCGGCCAAGAAATAGTAGCTGGAAAATTGGCTCTAGAATGGCATGGAACCCGTTCTCTGCAGCTGCAATGCTTAGAAGCAGCTCAACATCGTAACACCTCTCTTCCAAAGTTATGTTTTGAAATAAATTATATAATTATGTATATCACAGAGAGCTCTGGATTGCTACTATAATATTAACTCGAAATTAGTTCTAATGAGCTGGCAATGGTCTCATGATAGTGGAAGGGGACGGTCTGCTAAAAACTGAGCTAACATCCGATGCGTACTCTACCACCTCAGCTGTCTTTCAGGTAGGAAGTTGCATTGTCGGAATTTCATTTCTGTTTACATGGACGTATAAATATGAACACAGCGTGAGTTACCATGTACTCGTGAGTCGATGTGCAAACGTAGAGGTGTACTCTAAAATGGTTTTTATAACAGCGATAGTTTATGGAAAACAAATCAATAAATCTTGAGCATGTATCGATAATATGTAGATCGATAACATTTAAATATAATAATTTTTCTATATATATCGTAGATTATTGGATTTCGCTAACAAGTCGATACATTTTTATACATAACATATCGATAATAAATTTCGATAACATGATTAAACTTTTTGGTCGGTAGGTAGCAGGTGAAAAATTACTTAAACCAAACAATCGCGGACTCGAGTGTGGTGGTCCGTATTGACTTTCATGCTCTATCTCATACATATAGCGCTCATGTTGTATAAGTTTAGTTGTTCGAGAGAGCGAAGGAAATATGGAGGAATAAGTATAATTATAATAAAGTCAGCCCTACTTAATAAACATTAACTGTGTGTTATTTTTTTCTCTTACCCACATTGGCATATTTGATATAATTTTTATAAAATTTTTAAAGGTGGCAACTTTGTGGAATCTTTTTGACTGACCGTTTTCACCATATACAGTTAAGTAAGGTTTACCTGGGGTATAGCAATCTATCAGATAGCTTCATTTGAAATTTTAGTTCCACCAACACAGGGTGACCAACCCCAAGTTAAATCGATAATTGTAAATATTTTGTGTTCGGAAAAATCTATCGTAAATACATGAAAATAGTCAAACAGCTGACTTATCTGTATAGTTTTTTTTTGCACTTAACTGAGATACGGACCTTCAGTTAGCATGGGGAAGAACAAAAAATTTCGATATCTAACTTACAGAGGTGCGACTAACTGTATATGGTGAAAAACGCCACCTAAGGGAGTTAAGAATTGCACCACGGAATAAAAATTATAAGTTAAATATATGGCTCATTTTATATTGTTAATTTTTCGACAGCCTATCCAAAAGAACAAAGTTCAAGGAAGTTCAAACTAAAATGAGATGTAGAGAGTTACCCCCTAACCTTATATATATAATGTATATGGGAACGATTTACCGTTTACCCTTTTCAAATTTGGTCATGAGAAAAACCGTTTTCGGCGTTGTGCCATCATCAGTTCTGAGAACGAAAGTTGACACTGATGATGGCACAACGCCGAAATCGGTTTGTCTCGAAACCAAATTTGACAAGGGGTGTCGGAAAATTGTTCCAATAAACATTATATATAAGGTTAGGTGGCAACTCTCTACATCTCATTTTAGTTTGAACTTCCTTTGAAACGTTGTTCTCTTAATTTTTGCTATTCTGATTCGGTTCAGTCCTGCTTGAGGATTTAACTTGGTGCTTGATTGCGCTTATACAACTCAACCATATAGTTACGCATAACGAGTTACACAAAGTATCACGTGTAACTGCGCGTAGTCCCCTATGTCGTGAACAAAAATGTTTACACAGTAAAATTAATCACAATTAAGCCGTGACATTTTTTTCTTTCAAAATAAACACCTTAGCTTTTCACAGTTGATTTGTGCGTGCATTATATCGCATAAACGTCACTATAGAACCAACAACAAGAAACAGAGAAAACAACAATTCCAACAAGTTATAATATTAACGACATATTGAACACATTTATTGCGTGATTTGATATTAATATTTTGATATAAATTTTGTTCATGTACTTGTAGTTTGTTGTAGTTGTTGTTTTAGTTGTTAGTGCTACTACTGCTGTTATTGCTGCTGCTGACAACATGTTCATATAGTCATTGTTGTTGATCTATGTAGAAAAATCCACTCACCGTGTACTTAAAAGCATGCGTGGCAACATAAATTTCATACAACAATAACAAAGTGCAAAGCTAGCAAGTTGTAAGTTGAATAAAACGACACGCAGCAAAAATCACAACAAAAACAACAAATTAACAATGAACTACTATATGTATGATATATAAGATAATACTAGGTGCTATATGTAAGCTCTTGGGATTTGCTATTTTGACCAACAAGGCAAACAACACAAACAACAACACTACACTTGCAGCAAAAACAATAAATACACTTCAAGTTTGTGATAAACATTAACAACTTTCGACATGTTACTGGCTGCTGTTGCTGATCGCTGAGCTGTTGCTACTATTACTTCTATATTGTACTGGCAATAACGACAACAACAACAACAATGTGTTTAGTAATAACAACACTAACTTTGCGAAAAAACATATATACAACAATGATCAGCAACAAATAGATGTGATATTTTTGTTGTTGCTTGTAGAAAATATTGAGTTACTTTAAAAGCGTACAACAAGCTTGCATAACAACAACCCACATACCTAAGACGAACAGAAAAAATTAAATTTCCAGCAAACCTACAGACATATGCTTACTTAAGTTGCTTGTATGGATAAAAAAAAAGTTGCTACCGGCATGTTGCAACAATGACTTAAACTACAAAACCACCAACTAAGCGCTAACAGCAAGCAGATCGCCACAAGCAGATATTTGAGCGCGTGAGCTCAAAATTTATTTGCTGCAAATGTGATAAATTTCGCATAAATACTCTGACTGTAGTTGTTGTAGAGTACTTGCTTGTTCTGGGACTTCTGTTTTTGTATGTTAATGCTGCTGCCGCTGGTACTCCCTATCGGAGTATCGGATTTATGAATGGGCAGTGGACAAGCAGCAGTATATACATATATATGTGTGTGTGTGCATGTTTTAAACAATTGGCACGCATTGTTGGTATGCATTTACACTAGAGATGCCACGAATAGTGAATTGACCGAATACCGAATACCTAATATTCGGCAACGCTGTCAGCCGAAGTGCCGAATATTAGGGCCGCCGAATATTCGGCACGAAATACATGCTTGTCGGGACGAGTTAGTTATGATGAATCTTAGTTGTGATGAATCTAGTAGTACGATGACGATTCTTCTCCAGTTCATAAGAAAAGAAACTTGAATGAAAATGATAGGACTACTGAAATACACGACAGTTTCTGGAACTGCTTTGAGGAAGTCGCTACAGATAATGTGCGAAATGCTAATGATGAGGAGGACGTGGCGAATAATGCTGTCGCAAACGAGTTGGATTTTTATTCGCCTAGATCGGAAGGCCGATCCTTACAAGTGGTGGTTAGTAAACGAAAAACAATACCCAAACCTTTCGAAATTTTCTAAAGTTTATCTTTCTTCTCCTGGAAGTAGCATGTATAGTGAGAGGTTATTTTCTGAGGCTGGTAACATTTGCGATGAAAAGCGTAACCGTTTGCTTCCCAAAAATGCTGAAAAGCTTGTTTTTGTCCATCATAACTTACCACTGATGAATTTTAAATACTAAAGTGTTGTAATTGGAAATAAATACATAATTTGAGTAATATAACGTGTCTTTTTTTACATGATTCGATATTCGGTATTCGGCCGAATATACGTACTATTCGGCCGAATACCGAATAGCAAAAAAGTGGCCGAATCGGCCGAATACCGAATAGTTGCCGAATATTCGTGACAACTCTAATTTACACCTCTTCTTTCAGGAATAATTCTTTTTTCGAAGTTTTTAGTTTTGTCTTTCGTGTCATTGTTAGCTTTTCGACACTTTCAGTGACCACACCAACTTTTGCCAAGGCTAAATATGTTGTTGCTTATCGCTTAGGTATTTCAAATTAATTTACTTAAATAAAATACTGATATACCTTTAAACAGTCACACTTCCGAACTTTCCATTCGGAAATCGGATATCACGTTGTGTAGAATTTTTGCAATCTTTGTATTTTTCTGTCGCTATTCTAGATACAGTATAACCTTCATATCATGGACTACTTACACTGGAAACTCAGGTCGGATAAAATTTCAGATTTTTGTAAGAACTGGCTTAAGTATTTATGCCAAGAGCAGTGACACACTCTCCTCCCTTTTTCACTCTCGCTTTCATATAATGCTTTTAATGGCCTTAATGCCCATAATTTTCTACTCGTACTCATAGAACCATTATAGTTCTTAATATAAACTGAGTTCCCTGTAGTACCATATTCCCTTTCACAATTGTACCAGCTTTCTTATGCTGTTTTCGAA
Source organism: Eurosta solidaginis (assembly GCA_029619165.1). Lineage (NCBI taxonomy): Eukaryota > Metazoa > Arthropoda > Insecta > Diptera > Tephritidae > Eurosta > Eurosta solidaginis. The sequence continues at coordinate 18,702 of JARSSU010013628.1, forward strand.
TTATTTAAATGATGACATTTTACTCCATTTGGGTTGTTATTACGCGTCCCTCACTATCTCAGCCCGAGCTATTTTGCAACTGGGATACATGGGATCGGTTTTATAGCTATGCTACGATACTGATACCTACAACAACACAACTAGTCAAATATAAATATAAATGTAAGGCGCGATAATCTCCGAAGAGATCTAAGCCGAGCTTCTCTTCTAATTTGCGTCGTGCTCCACTTGATTTTCCGTACAAATTGGCCGGACGGGACTACATGTTTTATTCTGACTCCGAACGGCATCTGCAAGGCAGATGAGTTTTTCACAGAGAGCTTTTCATGGCAGAAATACACCTTGCCAAACACTGCCGAGGGGCGACCCCGCTTAGAAAAATTTCTTCTAATTGAAAAAACCTTATTTCTAAAATTTGTTGTTGCTTTGCCCGGGGTGTGAACCCAGGCATACGGTGTGGGTAGGCGGAGCACGCTATCATCACACCACGGTGGCCGCCACACACACCCAACTAGTCAACTGTCGCGAAAAAGTAATACAATTTTCGTTAGAGTGAATTGTACCTTGTAAATTCTTGGATAAGCTGCACTCAGCGGAAAAGTGTTTTGAAAATCATGTCACTGGCTATTTCCCCGCTAGTTGTGCATATATTTTCTTCTCACACGAAGTGCTCATGGCTTTATTCTTATATGGCTGATTCTCTACAAATTGTCAATATTCATGTCTTTCCTAATGTTACGAATCTTAAGAAATTCTTGATTATCTGCACCATCTGTTATAGTTCGAATCGCTGAACTGTGAATAATAGCTCAAATATTCAGTACTAGCAAAATGTTTTTTGTTTACAACACTACTATGGTAGTAGCACTTGACAGTTATTTAATCCCGTACTTCACTTACAACATTTAAAATCAACTAATTGACTATTCCTTAGCTTGTGCTGCTTTTGCACTCTCGCATGTCTTGCTCGCTTATTATACCCAGGATCTAGACTCCGTGTGTGATGGTAGCGTGCTCGCCTATCACACCGTACTGCCTGGTTCAATCCGGGCAAAGCAACATCAAATTTTAGAAATAAGATTTTTCAATTAGAAGAAAATTTTCTAAGCGGGTGCCCCTCGGCAGTGTCTGGCAAGCGCTCCGATGATTGTTTTCTGCATGAAAAGCTCTCAGTGAAACTCATCTGCCTTGCAGATGCCGTTCGGAGTCGGCATAAAACATGTAGGTCCCGTCCGGCCAATTGTAGTGAAAATCAAGAGGAGCACGACGCAAATTGGAAGAGAAGCTCGGCCTAGATCTCTGTCGGAGGTTATCGCGCCTTACATTTATTTTATTTTTATTAGACTCTTCACCAACAGCTTACCCGAATAGTTGCCTATTATTGCTCATTTCTGTATCTCATATGAGTGTTGCTTTTTAGGTATATGTGTGTATATGTGCTGAGTAATATGCTCTCTTTATTACGGTGTATAGGTATCAAAACTGCTAATGCTTGCACACTATATTTCATCATGATAAAATAGAAATATTATCTACAGTATCTGTATTAAAAAATTGATTTTTATTATAAAGCTTATAACACGTATTATCTGCTCAACAAATACTACGCGAAGCGTCCATCTCGCGTTGTTACACTATTCCCACACAACCCTGATCGCCTGAAGTCCATTATAACTGAATTTCACTGTACTCCCTTACGTCGTATGCATTCTTTAATTCGCTCAGATTACATATTGCGATATACATATTAATTTCTTGCTTTTTTTACAACTTTTTTTGTTTTTTTCAAATTTTTTTTTCATGTATCTTATATTGCGTTGCAATGCTCCTAAACGAATGTATGGTTTGCTGACATTGCATGATGCTGTGTGGTCTAGCAATGTTATTGTTGTTCTTGTTTCAAAACATAAATATCCTCGTCAAATGCTGTTCATGCTAATGTATTTAAACAAATTGGACCTTCTTATCAGCAATTCGATTTGTCAAGTCAGCGAAATGGTGTGTCTACTAAAATGACTGTCAATGCTTACTAATTTCTCTAAAATGTTGAAGCTAAGACTAATCTAACTTATGTAATTAGACATCGTCGCAGTGGCAAGGACTACAAACGTAATTTTCAAGACTTTTGAAAAAAATTGTTCGTTTTCCAAAAAAATTTCAAAATTCGAAGAAATTTAAAGAAATTTTAAAATTTTTTATTAAGATATCTCAAAATTTGTTTGAATTTATAGTTTTGTAGCCAATCAATTTTAGTTAGCGAAGTATGAGTCTCTCAATAATCGCACTGGTTTTGAATTTTTTTTCCGAAAAGTGTTTTAGATTTTCTTCCATATAAAAAATAATGAATAATCCTACTTCGATTGTCAAAATTGAATGAGAATTTTAGAGACTTTTAACTTTTTCTTCGTTGGACTAAATTGATCGGGCTACAAAACTCAAAAAAAAAGTCTAAAATTTTCTGATACTTTTTTGAATATTCGAATTTTCGACATTGGTTTTTGAAGCAGCATTAGTTAACAAAATTTGATAAAGACTGCGTTCAGATACCTTAGCGAAGTATAAAAACTGTTCAAAATCTTGGACAGTAAGCTCTTTATAGGTTTTAAAACGAAATATGCGTATTAATTAATAAATGAGTTATGTTGTTTTTTATTTTCTTTACCAGCAACGTCAACATTTATTTGTCTTTTGTTATCAGCGTTGTGTGAATAACAAATATCGCTCCGATACAAAGTAACACTATTTGTAGTCAGTGGTTGATTTAATCAATTTAGCTTATTCGCCTTCAAAGAAAGTGCGCCATTTGTGTCGATCACATTAATTAATTTGTTAGATTCTGAAATTGTAATCAGCAAATGTTCAATCTCACATGCGTATGTACATACATATGTATGTGAAAAAAACTGCTAAAAAAAGGTGCCACGATAATGCAATAATACAATTGCATTACATATATTAGTGCATTAAAACTTGTATTAAACAAATCATATAAAGCAAACACCCTCTTGCTATCACTTTGCAACCTTCGTTACCCGTTACTGATGCAAAAATTCATATGTAAGCATGTGTAAGAAATTGCGAGGTAGCAAATAACAAGTAACAAGTGTAGTAATTGCCTTGTTAGAATTTATGTATAGACTCATTATTTTATTTCAATTATCACTTGCAAATCGTACGCTCTGCGTCAAACAAACTTTTTATATTTATAATACCCAATAAACATTCCGAGTCATATATGAGTCATTAAAAAGTTCATATTTGGAACATTTACTTAAAATACGAACTCAATTTATACTCTTAAATTATTGTAATTGTTTGCTTATGATGTGCGTTAATGTTAAATTAATTTATATTTAAAATGACTAAGAGTACAATCATCTCAACTAAAGGTGCGATATCATGCAATTCAGTAAGGGGGAAGCTAAGTGCCACTTTTGTCCATGCGTAACGAGATTAACAGGATTAGATCAAAGGAAATGGGATGGAATTGAATCGTGTATACTTGGATTTATCGTATAATTAGACTATTTTGGGACTGTTTCGTGAAAATTAAGGAACACATTTTTTTGTTATATGTCAGCCATTTTGGGTGCTTTTTACAATTTTCATTATGTGCGAAATAGAAAAAAATTAAGTGGAATGAAACCATCCCTACCGTAGTACGTGATGGTAGTAGCGGGGGAAATGGCACTTGAACGGTAGGAGTTTTAGTGCTGGTTGAAGTCCCACACGACTTTGAGTCTCTCTCGGACGTTGTGGCAGCGCACTGCCTCAAGTGGCCTGATGAAACCAGGCTAATCCTGTTAATTCATACATACTTTTTTCTTTTTATCCTAATTCTTATTTATGTGTTATTTATATTTTTTTGTTACAGAGTCTTTGAGAGGCAGTGGCTTCTTAAGCGCCGAGATCTAAAACCGCTCAGCCACAGAGAAGTCATCAGCTGATAAAATATAGATTCACAAAATACAATAGTTTGAAAGTATAAATATAATTTTTAATTATTAAGAGAAGATAGAACCGTCTTTTTATGACAAAGAGCGAGTCCAAACATCAATTATTCTCGAGTGAGAGTTATAATCTTCACACAAATAAAAGGTTCGTGTAGTTGGAAATGCTTCTGCATTGTTTAAGAATTATAGGTTTATATGCCTTGAAACTCGGCATGGAACATTCAAGTTTACTTCGTTTCAAAAGAAATGGGCTTGAAATCGATCAGTTAAGAGTCTAGCCATAAATAGTACACCTAGCATTCTCTACGACTTGCAAGGGTAGGAAGATTTATTAGTTTAATCGATTAGTGTAAGGAGGAAGATTATACGGAGATCCATTGAGATTTCTCAAGGCGAAAAGTAAAAAACTGTTTTTGAATTATTTCTAGTCTATCCACATGAACTTGATAACGCGGATTCCAAATTATTTATCCATATTCTAATATCGGCCTCACCAATGATGTAAAAGGGTTTTTGTAACGTAAGGATCACTAAACTCTTTTGCCCATCTTTTCACAAATGCTAAAAACTCCTCTCGCTTTATTGACTGTGGCATAATATGAGGGTTGAAACTAAGTTTGCAATTCATTGTAACTCTCAAGTCGAAAAAACATCAACGCTTTCCAGAGTTTGGCCATTAATTGTGTAGGAAGCTGGCTGTATGTTCCACGTGAAAAACACATGGATTTACATTTTTCTATGTTGAGCGGCATAAAATTCGCATTACACCAAGTAACTAAATGATTTAAATCCGCCTGGAGTACAGAACGTTTCTTAAACCGACGCGTATGACTTAAAAAGTTTTACGTCGTCGGCAGACATTACAATTTTAGAATATTTTATAGTTGTGGAAAACATCGTTTATAAGATCAAAAACAGAATAGGACCGAGATGGCTGCCCTGACGCACACCGGAGGGAACATCGATGACATTCGAACAAATGTTTTTAAAATTACTCTTTGAGTTCTACCGCAAAGATACGAGGAGATCCAGCGAGTTAGGCCAGGTTGAAAACCAAGGCAATTCGAGTTTATAAACAAGTAATGAGTGGCGTACTTTGTCGAATGCTTTGCTGAAATCAGTGTATATAACGTCGGTATGATGATTGTTTCTAAACCCATTAAAGACGTGAGTTGCAAATTCAAGCAAATTGGTTGTGGTTGATTTGGCTCTACAAAAGCCATGCTGAGAATTATCTATCAATGTAGAAATTGAAAATGTAAGGTGATTAGTAACGATTGCTTCGAAAAGCTTAGCGATAGCGGAGAGCTTTGCTATTCCACGATGGTTTTCAATAGGCGACTTCCTTCCTTTTTTATGGAGTGGGATAAGAAAAGATTCCTTCCAAGCCGTCGGGAAAATGCCCCTTCGAAGCTTTCTCTACTAAAAAGAAAATGAAAAAAGCATATACTTAGCAATTTAGAGCGTAGACAAACGCTACACGCAAATAAACATAGCAGACAATAGCGAATATGACATGCAGTAGATGAGAAAATTAAATAAGAAGAATCAAGAAGACTGTACGCGAAAAGTCTAGACCCTGGGAGAAATAGGCTAATGATCCAACTGGGATAATAAAAGCGGCGCAGTTATAGTAATGGTTAATCAGTTTGATTAAAGAGTTGATACATGTAAGGGTAGTAGCGAATAATTAGAACTCAAAAATTTTAGCACCTGCAAAAATGTGCTGGGTATATTCTCTAAGTATGAATGTGTACATACAAATGTAATGTTATTCAAACAAGCGCTCGTGTTAATAATAAAATAAAATCAAATATCACTAAACCATTTGACAACCGTTCCAATTTATTCTTGTCATATTTATGGGGGTCAAGCCAATGACGCATGCAACGATTGTAATACCGCAAACCTCCCCAACTATGGACGTTCGCTGATACAGTTATCACACACAACTTTGACCGTACTTACGCATTATATAATTTTCATACATTTTTAATGTAAAATTTATTATTTGAATCATAATCAGTGAAGAAAATATGTTAATTTGTAAAAACGTGATCTCTTGATTTGTTTAGATCAAGGTTCTAGAAAATATAGATTTCGACAAAGTATTGGACTTTGTATAGTTCTTGGAGTAAATCTTATAATTTTGATTCGTTTCTTAATAAATTCTGGCAACAAAGGCTCCATGTAAGAAATCCGGATCAGTAAGTTTTTAATTTTTTGCAATTTTTGGCGTTTTGTGTCCTAAGTGAATTGAAGAGGTGGAAAAATACTCGATTTTATGAATCGCTTTAAAACCGATAAATTCACAAAATTTTCCGAAATACTCTGTTAAAGGTCCTAAAAAAATCTGCTGGTACTTCTTATCAGCTACACCAAAAATTGTTTACCTTTAAATTTTGCTTTTATTTCATAATGATTACGCAAATATATTTGGCACTAATCTGTGTTATTTATATAAAAGACGTGCCCCTTCTTGATAATTTTTATATATTTCTTCTATTCATTATTATTTGTTATCACTTTGATCGTGTCAAAAATAATATATTAAATTTTTTCATAAATTTATTTTTATAATTTCAGACTGGCTTGGATTTGAAAGAAAATTTAGTAGCAAGTGGTGCGCCCTGGCCGTATCCGTCAGTTTATCACCCCTATGAGCGGCGTTGGTTATCCATTCAATAGGTGAGTACAAGTAAATGTGTTGGCATAATAATTTAACTGACAACTAACGGTAATTAATCGAAAATTAATGAAAAATTTGGTCGTTATGGCTTTTGAAAACCAATGGTGAAAAAAATAATAGCTAGCTAATCAACAATGCTTTTGAGTATAAGAGCTAAAGTAGTGGCTTTTTATACAACTAGAAAGTGTTGAAAAACGTTTAACTAAGTATCGAATATTTATCGAAAAGTTATCGAAAAATTATCGAACTTGGAATAATATCATGAAGTGATAAAAATGACAAAACAAAAATGGTATTGAAAGTTATCGAAAATTTGAATTCGCGATATCTCCGTAATTATTTGAAAGGTCTATCCTATATTTAGCATATGTGATCTGGATCATGAAACGACCCTATTGTGCGAAAATACCGTTCTTCACTTTTTAGTGATTCTTATAGGAAATTAACACTCTTTCCAATGGAACAAACCGCAGTTTTCTATTTTCAAGTTTTTCACAAATCGGACACACAACTAAAATTTTTGAAATATGTCGATTCATGCGCCACCTATCGGAAGTTTTTCTTATTATTGCATTGTCATCGGGTTCTGAACTATATTCCAAGTTTCAAGCTTGTAGCTTATCGGGACGCTAATTAAATTTTAATTACAAAATTCGTTCACAACGGCCAGCCGCTACACAGAGTCAAGCTAAACAAATACTTTAAACGCGTTTTCTCGAAAATTCGTTTGCGCACAATGGGGTCGTTTCATGATTCCAGGACATATATAGATTCCATAATGAGGCAGTTTAGGTGGGAGGGGTGGAGGATGTGGAAAAGGGAGCGAGATTGGGAATGGGAATGAAGGTGGACAGTGGCAATGGGGTTTGGAAGTGAGAAGGAGAATTAGAGCGAGAAGAGAGTAGAGATAAAGGGAATAGGGGAAGGATAGGAATAACAGGGTGAAATGGAGGAATAAGTAGTCAAGTTATAGTATGTTCGATGGCAAAGAGAGTGATAGAGGGAAGTAAGGTCCATTTTTAAACTATAGGGCATTACAACGTTTGTCGCGTACGCTGGTGCAATGTATGTATATAAAAAAACTATCAGAAATATCGAAGAACTTTCGAATATTTGTTTTCGCTCATCTAACGTATTTCATACTATACAACAAAATGAACGTACAACCACTTTTACTAGAGATTTTATTTTAAATTTTCATTCGCTGCCAGCTTACAATTAAAGCAGGTTCATAGTGTGCATAGAAATGCAAGGAGATGAATACACAGACATATGTATGTATATACAGCAACGAACTTTAAGTTTGCAGTTGCATTTTTTCTAATTTCGTCAATTAAATTCGTCGTTTTTTGGTTTTCGATATTTTAAGAAAAAGCTTCTCGAAAATCGTGCAAGTTTTACGCAGAGTTCGAAGTTTTAATTTGAAGTTCTCTGAATCTTTTTTGAGTATGAAGTTTTGTAGCCCAATTATTTTGATCTGATATACTCGAAGTTAAAGGGGTCTCAGCATACGCTTTGATTTTTTACCAATTTTTCCGATGGGTCCTGCATATTATTTAATATATAAACAAGTAAGGAAAGCTAAGTTCGGGTGTAACCGAACATTACATACTCAGCTGAGAGCTTTGCAGACAAAATAAGGGAAAATCACAATTCAGCAAAATAAACCTAGGGTAACCCTGGAATGTGTTTGTATGACATGTGTATCAAATGAAAGGTGTTAATGATTATTTAAAACGTAGTGGGCCTTAGTTCTATATGTGAACGCCTTTTCGAGATATCGCAATAAGGGTGGACCAGGGTGTGACTCTAGAATGTGTTTGTACGATATGGGTATCAAATTAAAAGCAGTAATGAGGGTTTTAAAAAGGGAGTAGCCCTTAGTTGTATATGTGAAGGCGTTTTCGAGATATCGACCAAAATGTGGACATGGGTGACCCAGAACATCTTCTGTCGGGTACCGTTAATTTATTTATATATGTCATACCACGAACAGTATTCCTGCCAAGATTCCAAGGGCTTTTGATTTCGCCCTGCAGAACTTTTTCATTTTCTTCTACTTAATATGGGTAGGTGTCACACCCATTTACAAAGTTTTTTTCAAAGTTATATTTTGCGTCAAAAAACCAATCCAATTGCCATGTTTCATCTCTTTTTTCATATTGGTACAGAATTATAGCATTTTTTCACTTTTCGTAATTTTCGATATCGGAAAAGTGGGCGTGGTCATAGTCGGATTTCGACCATATTTTATACCAAGATAAAGTGGCTTCAGATAAGTACGTGAACTAAGTTTAGTTAAGATATATCATTTTTCGCGCAAGTTATCGTGTTAACGGCCGAGCGGAAGGACAGACGGTCGACTATGTATAAAAACTGGGCGTGGCTTCAACCGATTTCGCTCATTTTCACAGAAAACAGTTATCGTCATAGAATCTATGTCCCTACCAAATTACACAAGGATTGGTAAATTTTTGTTCGACTTATGGCATTAAAAGTATTCTAGACGAATTAAATGAAAAAAGGGCGGAGTTACGCCATTTTGAAATTTTCTTTTATTTTTGTATTTTGTTGCACAATATCATTACTGGAGTCGAATTTTGACATAATTAACTTTTATACTGTAGAGATATTAAATTTTTTGTTAAAATTTGACTTATTTTTTTTTAAGGGGGGCGTGTTCGTTATCCGATTTCGCTAATTTTTTTTAGGACACATGTAGTAATAGGAGTAACGTGCCTACCAAATTTCATCATGATATCTTCAACGACTGCCAAATTACAGCTTGCAAAACTTTTAAATTACCTTCTTTTAAAAGTGGGCGGTGCACGCCATTGTCCAAATTTTTCTAATTTTCTATTTTACGTCATAAGTCAACGCACCTACCAAGTTTCATCGCTTTATCCGTTTGTTATGAATTATCGCACTTTTTCGGTTTTTCGAACTTTCGATATCGAAAAAGTGGGCGTGGTTGTAGTCCGATTTCTTCATTTTAAATAGCGATCTGAGATGAGCGCCCAGGAACCCACGTACCAATTTCAACAAGATACCTCAAAATTTACTCAAGTTATGGTGTTACAAACAGACGGGCAGACGGGCGGACGGACATGGCTAAATGAATTTCTTTTTTCACCAGATCATTTTGATATATAGAAGTCTATATCTATCTCGATTAGTTTATGCCGTTGCGGATTACCGTTATGCGAACAAGTTAATATACTCTATGAGCTCTGCTCAGCGAGTATAAAAATAAAATTTCATACTTTAAATGGAGGTAAGTCTTAAACACCCTTGGAAAGAAGTGCCAAAAACCACTTTGTTAAATTTAAATTGATTGACAAAACTGCATACCAAAAAAAAATTCAAAATTTCGAAATTTTTTTTAATTTTAAAATTTTTCGAAAACGTTTTTCAGATTTCATTACAAACTTCATGAAAGGCAACTGACGAAATTCGTTAAAAAATACCACTGTTATTTCTCTGCTCACTACTGTATATATGCGTGTAAATATCTTGTTCAATTAAATAAATCAATGTGCTCTGCAAGGAGGGTTCATCATTTACTTCGGTTTACTCCATTCGTACTCTGAGTGCATGCGCCCAACTCCAATTCAATGAAGTCGATGAGTACAAATTGAGTGACAACATTTTGCTTTTAGATCACAAGTATTTTTCATAATGAATATGCAAGAAAATACTTACATAGTGGATATAAAATATAATTTTGCCTTTTGTAGCCACCCTTATTGGGCTCGCGCGTGTGTGTGTGTGTGGGTGTTGGTGTATGTGACTCAGTCCTTCAGAGTTTATTATTGAGGAGTAGTAAATGTGAGCAGATGATTTTATTGTTTTTAAAAGCTGTAAATCTTAATAAGCTCAAAAATGACAGATAGAGTACATAGAAGAGAAATGATGTGCAAATTAATAGCACATGATATATTGTTCGTAGGAGTGATGTGAGTAGTGGACAAGTAAATTGAAAGGGATATGTTATATTTGTTATAACAGCGTTAGTCACATATCGAAAGCATAATATTTAAGCATCTCATTTGAAATTACCTTCAATAACTCTCACAAACGTGGTTAAGGAGAGGAAATATTGATGTTCTAGCACAAGGCAAATAGGTCTAAGTGCCTAAGGGCCCATACTGATACTTAGCATAGACTTGACTTGAGAACTGTCACTTACAGTTCTGTTAAATGAACATTGCATGTTACTGATTACTCAAAACTTAGCAACACTTGACTGACTTAGAATTTGATTTCTATAGTAAGTTCTAAATGACGTTTACATTTTGAGATGCCATTTGTTGTGTTCCATTTCCTTTTGACATTTTGTCATACAAATTGACATTTATTGATTTTGATGCCAGAGTGTATGTGCTAAGTGGAGTATAATCGGTGCTAACTTGCCAAGTTTACGCCAAGTCAATCAAGTCTATGCTAAGTATCAGTAATCGGCCCTTAAGTGTATGCATATGTATACGTAACTCGAAGGCATCACTCTGACAATACCCTGTACTGTGACATTTTCGCTATTGAATAGTTGCCATATTTCACAAACATAGTTAAAAGTGTGCTTTCAATTTGTCGTATTGTGTTAACACCTGACAGGAAATTGTCTAAGCATTTTTTGGTGTACGCTCATATTGCTTACTAATATATTTAATAGCTTACTAATATATTGTATATACACCCTCATGCATACACATAGTTACATGTCACATAAGCAATCCATATGTAGTAGCTTGCAAGACTTTTGTGACAAACAACACGTGTCCAAAGCTAGTTTTTAGCGAAAATATTCATTTAAAAACATTAATTAAGTTTACATGTAATTTCTGTTATGCGCTCATTTCCGGCGAAGAAAGATAATATAAATTTGCAATATTTTTAGGTGTAAATAAATTTGCATGCGGAAATCCGTAGCTGCATACATTACATATGTATGTACTACATATACACATATTCATACATGCATGTAAAATACCTTATAGGGAAAATCTGTGATGGGTTCTACAATAAAATACTACAAAAGGCCTATAATAAGATCGGTAAATAGAGTATTAAGTTTTGTGTAAAAATCGTTTATTTATATCGAATCGATTCATATTTAGCGATTTTTAAGGATCTCTATATTCTGTGCTTCTGCTATCTTTGAATCACTGAACTGTTAAATGAATAAACTCTAAACTTCTGTATATAAAATGCTCTTATTTCCAGCACTACCTAGTAGTAGAACTTATATATGTTCGCAGTACTTCACGTATAACGTCTTAAAATCAAGCTGTATCACATACTTGGACTAGGCGCTTCATACTCTGAGATGCCGCGTTTGCCTAGTCTTCCAGGATCTAGTCCTTTTCGTGAACAGCCTTCCAAGGTAGTTGCTTATTTACTTCTCTCATCTGGTACATCTCATATTTGCAGCTTTCTTTATGTTAATGTGTGAGTGATCATCTGCGGCGCTATTTGTTACTGTGTATATGTGAGAGTAATGTTGCCTGCGCTCTTTGTTGCTGTGTACATGTGTGTAATGTCGCCTACGTTCTTAACTGCTGTGTCATGTGTGCCCAGCTAATTGTTGTCGCATTTGCTTACATTGCTGTTGTGATGTGCAGCATGTATTTAATAGAGGCTTAGAACGTATCGAACGTCTATATTCGCCACAATATATTGTACTCTCAACATAAAGCGCTATAGTACAAAATATTTTTTAATTGCTTCAACTTATATTTTGTATGCATGTATTTTATACTAAATAATAACAAATGTTACTGTACGTCCCATTACCCAGTTTTCAGTGGGGCAGATATGTTTGCATGTAATTGGTTGATTTCCTTATTTGATTAACATAATTAAATAAATGTAAGCGTTTTAACCTCCGAAGAGATTTTAGGCCGAGCTCTCTTTCATTTGCATCGTGCTCCTTTTAATTTTCCTACAAATGCCGTGACGGGGCGTACATATTGATGCCGACTCCGAACGGCATCTGCAAGTTTACTGACAAGCTTTTTCATGGCAAAAATACACTCGGAGTGCTGCGAAATCATCACCCCGCTTAGAAAAATTGTCTTCTAATTAAAAAAACTGTTTCTAAAATTTTGATGTGCTTTTCCGGGGGTGAACCAGGATATTCGGTGTTCATGCGGAGCACGCTACCATTGCACCACGGGGGCGCCTAACATAAATGAACAATTGGAAATTTTGTTTGAAAATTTCTTACAAAAAAATCATGGCGACTCATGTTTGCACTGGTTAGCGCACCTCAAACTCGATTCTGCATGTATATCTATAAGCTTGTCTTTAGTTAGGTCTGATGAAATTACAAACCATTTTTTGGGTGTATCGCATACCGACTTTTATAACAAAAGGGTTCGTTGTGTTTCCGACAGGGTAAGATTTAAAACTATTGGAAATTCCCGTCATCTTTTAACAGCTTTGGTTTCAAAACAAACAGCTTTCGGCGCGTCTACTATATGTACAGCAGTGACATTTTTGCAATTTTATTATTTTTTCAATGGTTTAAAAATATTCCCTGCATTTTCTAACTGTAACTATGAAAAGCAATATCAAAAACGTTTCAAAAAGCTCGAAAGTTTACGAAAAATACACACTATTGAATTGCAATTTCCTAAAAATTTTTGAGTATGCAGTTTTGAAGCTCAATAAGTTTCGTGTTATAAAATTTGTATATAGTTTTGCAGAATTCTTCCGAAGTTCTGCTAATAGATCGAAGTTGCAACATTTTACGCTACATACTGTTTCTAGCTAATATATAAACACATACTTATGATAGATACGGGCGGGATTCATGTAGGGGGAAAAAACTTCAGGTGCACATCCAGTTTCTGAATCTATGGGTCATACTGAGTCCATGGTCATACTTGTCCATGGGACCATAGATCTGAAATGAATTTCGAGCCTCCCTAATTTTGTTAGAAAATTTTATATCCAATCCGAATCGAATTTGACATTATTTCATGTATTTTATTTGTGAGAGCCGCTATATAATATATATATATTACTATGATCATTAGCTAAACGTTTTCCTACTGGGCTATGAACTTTGCATGCAAGTATTGGTCTTGATCGGTGCGCTTACAATACGTGACGGGATGTTTACAACAGATTTAATTGTCATCTGTTGAGGTGTGAATTGTTGTCAAATAAGTAATAATTTTAGTAGAAATATATATATAGTATGCAAATAAATTATATTTATTACAGTTATTTATAATTATTATACACGGAGGCTAATATGTATCGGCAGCAACGTCGCTATGTGCTCGATGTCGAGAGCGCCAGGTTATTCTTCGTCGGCTTACTCGGCCAAAAGTGGTTATAGAGTAACGTTTTGGAGGGTAAGGAGTCTCCCTGTGTGAACAGTGTATAATATCCTTGTAGGTAGTTTGGAAAACTCAGAACTGAAGTCGTACAAGTTCTAGCCCAATACCAATCAATGGTTCAACTGTGCACTTTAAAATCTCTCTCTAAGCGGGTTCGTCTCTTGGAAGTAGTTTGGCGACACGGTGCGTGTTTTTTTGTTATAAAAGCTTCTCATCTGCATACAAATGCCGTTCGTAGGCTCATCCGCCAATTGCAGGAAAAACTACTAATACGACGCTAATTGGAAGAGAAGCTCGATTTAAATCTGTTTGGAGGTATATCGCGCCTTGTATTCTTTAGGTATTTCATACATAACGTAGTTAATCATCTAGCAGTGTACGGCTACATCAAGTAGCCGCTAAGTCATTGAGCTACAAACATGAAACCTCAGAGACAGGTTAAGACACGTGACATGGAAACAAAAGGAGAAAAAATTCCGTTAGGTGGCGCAGGGATCGAAAAATTAGATAATAGTTGGAATTTGAAGCCAGGATTAAGTAACTTCTCGATTAGCTAGAGGCTAAAAATTTAGAGCTTAATTCAGAGGCGATGACAGCCGATGACACAATACAAAAGTTCGCTAGGGGGCGCACGAATGAGATATTTAGGAAAAATTAAACGGAAGGGAGGATCCCAAATTGATTTTTATGTAAGTTCTCATTGAGCTACAAGCGTAAATCTTAACAGATAAGTTAAGACACCGAAAAATGTAGAAAAGGAGAAAATAAAAATATAAATAAAAACTTTTAAGCACTTCCTTTATATAAATGGACGAAAATTAGCGAAAAATTTCTCTTATATAAAGACATAGGTATTCTTGCTAAACTTTGATTTTTAAATTTGACATAGAAATTGCAAAAATATTTATGAGAAATAAAAATGTAAAGTGGAGCGCAATTGATGAGTATAATATCTCCTTTCCTACCAACTTTCCAATCCAAATAATGTACGCTCACTTTTATATTTTACTCTCCATAAATATTTTTGCAATTTCTATGTCAAAATTTAAAATCAAAGTTTAGCAAGAATACTGTCTTTATAAAGAGACATTTTTCGATGATTTGTCCATGTATATAAAGAAGTGCTTAAAAATTTTTTTATTTTTGTTATTTAACATGTTTCTCTGCTCTCGGACTCTGATTGTTGGCTGGATTTGTGTAATTCATTATCCTCTTACGATTTGTTTTTTGTTGTTGTGCTGCTTGTACGAATGTCAATTGCATTTTACGCGTCCTGAATTCAACCGTGTTTGTGTTCTACCAACACATGAAGATGATTTAAATTCCCGCTTATTATCCATAGGTGATATTTTATTCGAATTCCGATTATCTACACTTCTAGGCATACACTGTTTAATCAATATCGCTTGACTGTTTGTCTTCTCATGTGTACGATTATTGTATGATGATTGTATGGCGGCAGCGGCGCGGCGCATCATCCATGCTAAGCACGCAGACCTGGAAGCAACACTGTGCGCATGCGCGTAAATGAGTGCTACATGAGATATATGTGCATTTCTTATGTCGTTTTAATGACTTCTTAGCAATATTGTTAGTCATATTGGTGCAGGAAAATTCTACACTGTATGTAACAAATATAAAAATAGCATAATTGCAATTGAACGTTTGCGTCGGCGCGTTCTGTTTTGAGTGTCTTGACGGTGCGGTTTGACACAAAATAAACTTACCAGCTGCTAGCACTAGATCGCCTACGCAATTCGCTGCTATTTTCTTTAGTTAAATTCTTTTATTAAGTCGCACTTAAATAAATGACTTTTTGAATATGCAGTAGTTTCGTGGCATTGAGTTTCCACATCATTTCAACTCTCCTGTGACTGTTTAAAGTTTTAGTGCATTTTATTTAATGAATTCTTTACTGGCGTCTGCATCTCTACACACATACCATATGTATGTAAAGAAAGAGTATGTAACACACTGCCGTTGCGGGGCGAGACCATCGTTATGCATGAGGTGGGGTGGTAATGCGTACGGTAGCGCATGACGTAATTCCTGCATCAGTTGCAAATTGCTATGTTGTTTTTCACAAACTCTTGTGTGTTTGTTAAATCTCTACGATATTATCTTTTGGCGCGTCGACTTAAAAGTCACTGCCGCATAAGGTAACCGCCTGTAATGAGCTACATAAGTACTTTTTAGACCGTAAAGAGCTGATGTCATAGCATTAAGACTAGTATTGGCATATTTCCATGCGCGGTTCCAGTGGGACTTTTTTGTATTGACGGTATTGAAGTAGATAATACAAATCTACCTAGTGAGTTTCTTATCACATCACGGCATTTTTACAAATTCTATTTCTCTTGCTTTTTACGTTCTAGCGTGGACTTTGTTTTAACTATATATAATAAGTACGTAAAAAACAGCAGGAAAAATTAAAAATGAGTAAAAATCCGGCGTGTGATAAGAAACTACTATGTAGATTTGTATTAGATCGTCAATTCAGTCATACAAAAAACACGAAGTACCAGAGTAAGTAATGACTTCTTTACGTAACGTTATAAGTTGCTATTGTTAACTAAATCGTTATCGTTTTCGTATTAGACAATTCATCGGTTTGCTAACGAAAAGTTATCGATGTAATTAACAATTATCAAATACTTATTGAAAATTATCGTCATTTTATTAAAAAATTATAGATTGGTTATCGAAAAGTGATCGTGTGTCGATTCGTTATCGCATTGTTATCCATTTGCTGTCAAATTTATCGATTGTTATCAAAGTTATCGATGTACAATCGAAAAGTGTCGATTTACAGTTCCGATTTTTTGTATCGAAAAGTCTGATTACTATGGAAAAGTGTATCGACCTTCATCTAAAAATTCATCATTGTTATCGCGAGTGTTACCACTATTATCGTCCTGCTATCGATTTGTTTTGCAAAAAGTCTATATATTTGTTATAAACAATTATCTAACTTGTTATCGAAAAGTTTTCGATTTTATCGGAGTTTTACCAAATGTTCCG